>JACXGJ010001175.1:0-50263 GCA_016801105.1 Esox niger
GTAGGAAAGATCTGTAGCCACGGCCCGGGTGATTACACCAGAGAGAAAACCTACAAACCCCCCGTCAGCCAACTCCCACTGTAGGAAAGATCTGTAGCCACGGCCCGGGTGATTAAACCAGAGAGAATACCTACAAACCCCCCGTCAGCCAACTCCCAATGTAGGAAAGATCTGTAGCCACGGCCCAGGTGATTAAACCAGAGAGAAAACCTACAAACCCCCCGTCAGCCAACTCCCACTGTAGGAAAGATCTGTAGCCACGGCCCGGGTGATGAAACCAGAGAGAAAACCCACAAACCCTCCGTCAGCCAACTCCCACTGTAGGAAAGATCTGTAGCCACGGCCCGGGTGATTAAACCAGAGAGAAAACCTACAAACCCCCCGTCAGCTCACTCACCATTTCTAGAAGAATTGTTGAAGAAAACATTCCACTACACTAAGATAATTATATACTTTATTGACTGGTATTTTAAAAAGTACCACTGAGCCCACCAACCTTTATTGGTGCTGTCACTTGGCAGCAGCACTAACATCTATTCTGAACCGATGACCTGCGTTGTAAGTCAAGTGAAACTCAAATAATAACTACAAATAATCATTAAAATTCTAATTTGATACTGTTTCTCGGCTTTGGCGGTTTTCTTTGTGAGGGGTAAGTTGCAGAATTCAACACAACAAATGTATGTGTGTGTGTGTGTGTGTGTGTGTGTGTGCGTGCGTGCGCATATGTGTGTGTACATGAGCACATATCAACATTCCAGTCAGGAGCCAGCATAGATCAAAGCATTTTACACCTGGGGCCAGGCCCTCCTGGAGGACCCACCTGGCTGGCCACCTCTGGCTCCAGAGCCCCAGGCCTCCGACTGACACCAGAACCTCAGCCAGTACCACCCTGGCCAGTACTGCCTCAGCTGTCTCCTTTGAATGCCCAGAAAAGCCCCCACTTTACCTCCACAGTGTTCAGCAAAGTCAACTCTGCCACTTGACTACACGTATCAAACAGCTTGAGTGGAGTAATTGTGTGTGTGTGTGTGTGTGTGTGTGTGTGTGTGTGTGTGTGTGTGCCTGTATGTGTGTGTTTGTCTCAGCGTTGAGGTGGGATTCAGGGAATTTACATTGTGTTGCTGTAGCCTTCATACATTCCAGGCAAAATTACAACAAATTCTCCCAGATATTAAGATGCATAGATTAATAAGTATGGACTTTAAACATGGGGATTCTCTGGGGCTTCCAGGTCTGTTTTGTCGTGTGTATTCAGTACTTCTTGCTTGTTTTCCAGTCACTGTGCACCTTACTCTCTCACACACTCCCTAGAGGCTTCAGTTGGAGACGTTTTCAACAGTAGTCCCTCCCTCCCTCTCTCTCTCAGTCTCTTCCCCCCCACCCTCCCTCTTTCTCTCTCTCTCTCTCTCTCTCTCTCTCTCTCTAACTCACACACACACTCACTCACTCACTCCTTCTCTCGTCTCTGGTCAAATCGTCAGACGGGAGACCAGGCATAGCCACACACATAACACAGTAGGAAAACAGAACCCAGAAGACGGACAACTGAGAGAGGAAGTGAGAGAGGGACTTCCATGTTGAGTGTTGCATTTGAGGAGGTCGTCAGAATGACTGTGGCTGGACGGACAGCTCTTCATACCATGGGAGGACCCAGGCTTTTCTAGACGCAGGGACAGAATCTGTGAAGGACCTCCTTTCACAGTGGATTATCGGGCTGGGTTACTGGACTTTCCCATCTCAGCCGTCGGCATGGTGATATCATAAAGGATCTCGTGTTGAAGTGCTTGTGGACCACGACGGGCTTTGAGGGGTCGTGTGTGTCTGTGTGTGGGTGTGTATGTGCGCGATAGAGAGCACGCGTGTCAGCGGGATCATGTCTGGAGGACACTTCACTCACCTGTTAACAGGACTTTGGGTCCTCTGGCTGTCGCAAGGTGAGTTTACACATGTCTTTCTTCTGACCGGTCTGTCTCTCCTTTACTAAGTTCTTTACACAAAGGTCTCTGTATTGATCTGTCTGCTTGTTTGTCCATTAGTCTGTCTGTCCATTAGTCTGCCTGTCTACCTGTGTGTGTGTGTGTGTGTTTCCTTATTGCCCTGGGTTGCCCTGATGACTGTACAGTGTTTGTCCCTCACCGTGCATCTGGACAGTAACAGCTTCAACAGCCAAGCTTCACCTCAGACTGCAGCCTGACTGCTTTCCTCACCTCCCAGTTATGAACGTAGATTTATCTTTTTAAAGACAGCTTTGATGCTGAAGAAATCTTTGGAGTCCTAAAAAGCAGATTTTAGAGGCTATATGTGCTATATTTACAGACGCAATTTTATTCAGTGGACATCAGATAATACTGAACACTTAGGGAAAGACTCCATTTAGTACCATGAGTTTGACACAATTTGCAATGCCATTATTTCACTAACCTTTAGAAGGTGATTTCACAAATTTGGATAAACGAACTAATGACTGTGCATGCTTTTGAAAGTATCTCAAAGAAACCAATATTCCTTTGAAATGGTAATCTAACATGAAACGCAGCTTTGGCAAGCTCTTAGTGGTGGATTTGCCCCCTTCTGAAATTAGATGTTATTCACGTTTGACATGTCTTATACAACTGATGCTAGTTGATCTCATCTGTATTTTACTTAAGCTTGCAAAGGCAGGGTTGTGGGTTTGACTCCTGTAGAGCTGGTAAAAACCCTATGAAGTCACTACTGTTATTGGTTCTGGATAAGAGCATCTGCTAAATGACTTAAATGTAAATCAAAGCAATGGAATGACTGCATGCATAATCAGTGGTGAAATGAAGCGGTAAATAGCTTGTTTTCTCATCAGACTGGTCTCAGTGCACAATTGCTGGAAGAAATATTCAAAGAACCACTGTTACAGAAGTTATTGTCTTAAAAGGTAGAGCTGGTATTCACTGGAGCAGTTCTAGGGTTACACAGCGGCTGAGCTCCTTTAAAAAATATATAATTGTCATCTGGTCACATATGAAGTCCAAAGAGGCATTCTCAGGTGACGAATTTGGAGGAAGAGGTGTAGCTCATATTCAATCAGTCACGGTGGCGAAAAGTAACTTAATTATTTCGAAAGAGCGCATACTTTTAAAAATAACAAATACATTATTGTTTCAAAAAATGAATTTCGGTTTAAGATCACCCATAAACAATTGCCTTCTGAAATCGGGGACCAATCAGCCTGCCACGCACGGCTCTCATTCCCGTGCGTGGCAGACTGGTCGGCTCTGTTAACCCGGGAGCCCCTGAAAAAGCCCCGGTGCGCTCAGACAATGCCTTGTTCCCCAGGAGCAGGGAAGCGTGGCCCTGGAACTAATGCTGCCATTATGGTAATGGATGGAGTAACAGGACACGTTAACCGAGCCCACCTTGAGATGGTGTGCAGAGTTGATTTTCTTCCCGGCAGCCATGGGGTGAGCCGAGCATTTTGCCCGTCAGGGCCCGTTAAGATGACACACTCGGGAGACGACAAGAGACATCTGCCCACTCGTAATGACCGTAATACAGCCGGCCGCTCGAAGCCAAAAGAGTGGTATTTGAGTGTTTCCCTCGGCTGAAGTCGAGTGGGGCGGACAGGAGCATGTGAGTCTCTGGCCCGGGATTCGGCAGGCATACTCCCACACCACTTACTCTGCGCCACAACGCCAGGAGTTTGCTCTCCTGAACAGCTTATTCAGCATCGTTTGAGAGTCAGAGATGGCATCGTAGGATCCCCCATGCGCGGCTGTTAACGGCTGGATGGAGAGGATTAATCGCCTGCTTAATTGTGTGCTGCAACATTTTTAGAATGAATTAATTGTGTGGCTTCCGCGTCACATTTGTGAAAGTTTATAAACCTTATGGAACCGTGTTTTTCTTTTTCTTTGAGTGAATGGGCACTGATTTTGATTATTGCAACAATTTATTGTGATTCATTTTGACCGATGTTATGTTGTTCTCATGGAAACGACATGCAAACACAATGCAAGAATACTCGGCCCAAAGTGTTTCCAGAAAGACAATAAGTGATGACTTAAAGGAGAGTTTCAATGTGTTAAAACTTAAAATGAGATGGAATTAGTCCACGGGCCAGAAAAAACTGTCCTTGGTTAATTTTCCTTTATAAAGCTATAGAAACCTCTGCTGACTTTACCCACCGCTAGCGAAATAAAGTATACAATCTATATCACCTGAAATCTACTCCATAGTTTGAGGGTATTTGGCCTTTTAAAAACAGCAACAATGTCGTTCCTGTACTCCACTGAGTGGTTGTTTAACTCTTTACAGGAATCATTTGATTCCTGAATCAACAGTAAAAATGTTATACTGAAAAATCAACTCCATTTAACAATAGCCAGTGCGATGTGTGCTATGAAAGGGACTTATCTGCAGGCCAACCTCTCAAAGTTCTTTAAGAGTGAAAAACTCAATAAGAACACCAAGAACATCAACACAACTCAAAGGCTTTTCATCGGGCAAAAACTCTTCAACTAACCTTTAGAGCTGAGGAGGAATAATTTGAGAACTTTTATTTTCTCAGTGTTGCGAAATCCTCCGTTCAGACTATGAATCATCCACATTGATCTAGACGTTTTGGCAATCTCAGTGTTATGGCAACACTGCAACAATGTTCAATACTTGGCTTATTTATAAACAAAACGAACCGATCTCACCTCAGTTTTGTTCCCCTTCATCATAAATCGTATTGGCAAGACACGGTCAAACCTGAGTTTAACGAGACGGTCATTTCAAACGAGACAGGTGTTTGAGATATGACACTACCCAGCGACATTTAAATACAAGCATTTAAACAAGCTAAAATAGCATCGTTAAAGACTTCCATGATTCCTATAAAACCAACCCTTCAAATCCGCTCTGGTCCTGAAACGTCAGGGGACCATCAACTTCTATCTCTCTGTTTCTTTCTGTGTCACTTTTTCTTTCATTCTCTGTCCTTCATTCTCTCCGGTTAAATGTCTCTCTTGTCTCTGCTCTAATGTTTAGCTCAGTTTCAGGTCATGTTAGCGATGCTCTAAAAGACTGTCTAGCAAACTTTGAAAAGTTAGATATCAGTTTTATATCCCTGATTGAAACATCCCAATCAGGATTGATGCGAAGTGTTGCAAGAGGAATAAATATAATCTCCGAAACACAGAAAAAGTCAAATAATTTATGCTCACGTGTGAGGATGCTTGAATGTACATCCCCAAACGAGTCAAATAAATGAATGTCAATTCTATGACCTGTTGATGGTTGTTCTTTCTGACACATCCAGCAGTTCTAACCGCGGCAGAATTCAAAGAGCTCAGAACTCCAGAGTCAGAATGTCCATTTCTAGCGTGGCATCACCTCCGCTTTCTCCCGTTCGGTCACCCTGCTAATCGCTCTAACGCGATCCAATTCAAATTAACAGTACGTACATCACTCGCGTGCATGTTTAAACTATGAGTAGCCCACCGTCCCATTCAATGACATCACTGGGCTATTTGGAGGCATAATAAGCAACGGCCTCCAAACAGGTGCCTGTGTGTGGATGTTGGCGGTGTTTGGTGGGAGGAATGCGTGGGGTTGGTGGCATTAAGTTAAAAGGAGCTGGACTGATCCACAAGGGGGACTGGTAGGCGGTGGAAGAACCTCTCCTCATCCCTTGACTAAATAAACATGGCTCCAGGATTACGTTGGGTTTAACGTTGATGAAAAGACAACAGTGGGTGGCGATAAGGCTCCAGGGGAACAAACAAAAGCCACCCTCCGCCTCGACTGACTCTGGCCCGGCGATGCCTCTGAAGGAGAGAAGTGGGAATTACTGACGCTGGAACAGCTGGACAAAAGGCCGTTTGGAGCATCCACACTTCTCTGTGTTCTAAATATAGCACCCCATTATCCTTTGAGTACCCTTCGTTTTACCTGGGATGTTTTGGGGCTTTGGTGAAACGTGTAGCATTATACAGGGAATAGTGGCCACTTTCTATTTTATCATGGCAAGCATGTATTTTAATAAATATGTAATATCAATATTAAATAAGGAACATACATAAAAGAAGGAAGAAACCTGATTATATTTACCAATTCCATGCTATCAGGATGTTAGTGTTGTTTTCTCCTGGGCTACGATGTCATACACAAAATCTATTCAGACTTTGTGTGTGGAATTTGATTAAAATGCCTAGAAATTGAATAAATAGAAATGTACCTGTTTAAGTGAATTCATTCTGTTCTATTCAATCCATTACTATACATTTAACCCTTTCTGATATGATGAACAACCGGGCCCTTTTCCATCAATACATCCTTGTATGACTGTGTTACTGCTATCATATCACTGGTCTTTGCTGAGTCATAGTACACCCATTATACTGGAAGTACTTTAAATTACTAATGGAAACAATGAACAGTGTTCCCCTGCCAGAGAGCAAAGAACCTTGTTGCGACCCTGGACAACATCCTGTCGTTCTGGGCAGATACGAAGGCTGTGACTATCCGTATCAGATTTGTGCTCTACAATGTTCATAGGGGAGATGTGCTGAACAGATATCTCCACAGACCACAGAACACCACGCCTGTTTAACGAATGCGACTCACCTGTTCTGGTAGTAAGACTCATGGAGGAAGCAAATCAGTTGTGAGAAATATCCGGACAATGCAAAGCTAACTGTGACTTCCTGAATGTGATCAGGATTGGGGGCCGGGAGAGTTATGCAGCACCCGTACTTCAGCGCACAACGGTTGAGTACAACCTCACCTCACACAGGAAGTGGCGGAGGAGCTAATACAGGCACATGTCATCTCCTCTGGACTGCTGCAACTCACTGCTGGTAGGGGTTCCCTGTTTGTCCAATTAAACCCATTAAACCTACCCAGAATGCCGCAGTCCGGCTGGTGTTCCCCACCGTTTCTAGTTCTCCCACTACGTGCCGCTTCTTCAAAACATTCCTCTGTCTTGGTACTCCAGTGGTGGAGAAAGTCTCAGTCCCTACTGATCGATCCCCATCGATCGGAAACTGGCGTCATGACTGTACTTCTATTTTTTCTAGTTCTGGCTTTGATGATGTCTGCTTTGAGAGAGGTTTACCCACTGTCACGGATCTGTGTGTGGGTTGTCCGACCACACTAAGATGAATGCACCAGGTGCAAAAACATCTGACCGACCAAAATGTAAAAATGTCAAATGTACAGACAGCAGAATGTTCACACGCCAAGTCAATATACAGAACGGCCACTGCAGTAAACATAAAGCATATAAGTGGCCCTACGAGGAGATCTGCGGGTCTTTTTTATCCATCAGCACATGGCCCTCGATGAAAGCTTCTCTGCTGTTACATCGCTGAGCGTTGCTGCGGAGGACAGTCTGAATAAGCAGCTGTGCTTGCCGAGACCAGGGACCGCTAAACCTGTGGGACAGACGAGTGATGTGTACGGCTCAGCTTTACACACGGATGGACGTTCACAAAAACGCGCACGCACGCACGCACAGACACCCACACGCACGACGTAATCACTGGACTGAGTGGCTCATTACACCAGATGAAGATGCTTTCCTCTGCACCTCATCTGGAAGAAAGGAAAAGAGGGAAAAAGAAACTAAAGACCAAAGAATGCATCCAAAAGAAATTAGGCATTAAAATATGTTTTCATCAAGGGATCACTAATCAAGAAACCATGGTTGTGCCAGGTGTTAGATCTGTTCTGAAGGCAGAGGAGGCATTCAGGGACAGTCAGAGTGGGTCCTGTTCTCCTATGTTGCAATGAGAAAGCAAAAGCAGAACAGAGACCACAGCCGCTGGGAGGCAGACAGGTCTGACAGAAGCGAGATGACTGGTTAACGGACTGTCTGGCTGGCAGAGATACCAGTTAGCTGGTTAACTGAATGATCGATTTTTTAACTACCAGATGACTGGTTAACTGAATGACTGGATAATTTAGCTACTGGGTGGCTGGTTAGTTGAATGACTGGATGGGTTAGCGACCGGGTGGCTGATTAGCTGGATGACTGGATGGTTTAGTGACTGGATGGTTGGTTAGCAGGATGACTGGATGTTTAAGTGGCTGGATGGCTGGTTAGTTAGATGACTGGATGGTTTAGCGACTGGATGGCACGTTAGCTGGATGACTGAATGGTTAAGCAACTTGATGGCTGGTTAGCTAGATGACTGGATGGATTAGCGACAGGATAGCAGGTTAGCTAGATGATTGGATGGTTTGGTTACTGGCTGGCTGGTTAGGTGAACGACAGGCTTGTAGGTGTAGCTACTTGCAAGATTAGTGGCCGATTCACCAGCAAGCTGAAAAGCCGGCAAGATGTCTGCTTGTTTGTTGGTCGAATTACAGTCTGGCTTACTCTCTGGATAGCTGAATGGCTGTTTGGCTGACTGACTACATAGGTGTGGGCCTGGATCACACAGGACATGAAAAAGTGTTTGGACGAGCGTAAGCTGCCAAACCCTAATCACTAACACAAACAAACAGATCCGAGCCGGGAGGTTGGTCATAAATGGCATCCCTTTTATGATTCAATGTCTGCAGTGTGTGGGAATGATCCCGTGATGGAATATCCCGCCAGATAGATTACTTTGGCAATGATTCAGACATGCCTGTCGGTCCGGGTGGCAGAGGTCGGGCTGGCGCTGCACGACGTACGGCATCCTCCACTTTTCACAGTGCACTATGTCACCTATTTGGGGCCTGGTCAAAGGTAATGTAGTGTACTACAAAGGAATCAGGGGGTCAGTCAGGACACACCTTAAGAGTTTGACCACTCACAATATACTATACTGCCCCCTGGTGGTTGTAGGACCACAAGCTGTCCAGAGAGTGTATGTGAGCTTGTAGATGAGCAGAGACTGCAGCCCCCTTCATATGTTAATATGGTAGTCAGTAGTATACTATGGTGTCGAGAGAGTTGTGCGATTACTTTAAGGGACTATCTGCAAAACTAACAGCTGTTTGAGCTAAAATGGCAATCTGGGATTGGGGCCACCGTTTAATTGGTTTTAATTTTAAAATAATTATATGGCTTTTGATTGTTGAAGAACATAGATTTTGTGTAAATGTTTTGTATAAAACAAATTCTACCTTTAAAAAATGTTTTTTGTTTGGAAAATGTTTTGTTGTGCAAAATATGTGCGATTACATACAGAACACTGGAATAACAAATAGAATAGATTGGACAAACAAATAACCCTCTGCCCCTTTGTCAACCAGTGTTGTTCCCAAAATTATAAATCAATTAGTAAATCTAAAAAGGTATATATGTTTATTATGAAAACCTTTGGAAAACTAAACTAGAGTGTAGGTTACCCTGTAACACTTAAAGTCAAGCTATAATTCCTCTTTCAGTCTAAGGACTATATTTTAAATCCCAGGTTTCATTGCTTTTTAAAGAAAGAATTAACTCTAACCATATGTCCCATTGGAAGGAGATCCAAGAAGAAGAAAATAAATGGAATGATTTAAACTTTTATTACAACTTGCATGAAAAACACGACCGAAGACTTTTGCCTTACCGAGGTCCAAATATTACAGCCATAAAAGATTAATCTTGGTCCTATCTCCAGCCTGTTGTTTTAGAGTATTCAGGAAGTGCCGATTTTGCAGGTACCAGATTACATTTAATCTGGTGGAATGTTGAAGCTTTACTACCCACATGCATATCTGTCCCATAAGTATCCTCAAAGTATTTAATTGTGTAACAATTCAATACTTACATAGAAACAGCCCTGTCAAAGGAGTAAGGAGAAAACTGATTAATTTTTCAGGAAAGAGTTTAAACGGACACATTGCTAGGGGAGAGAAAGTTGTACAAACACGTTTTTCAGTTTTGTTATCATAAGAAATATTTTGCATATTAACAAATTCACTCGAAAAAAATAGAAAATGTGTTCCTCAAAACAAATGTGTTTGGCATCAACTCCAACTTGGAGCAGAGTGGAGGGAGTCGGCGTGTCAGACATCGCCTTGAGGCGGCTACAACAGTAAGCAGGCTCCAGAAACGAAGGCCGACTTGGAAACGTCAAATAAAAGCAGCCAGTATGTTTGAAAGGAAAAACGTTGGCTGACTTTGAGGAAACATTAGTTTCTCATCAGTCAGTTAGGCAGCCGAACAGTCCCGTCCAACAGGACGCCTGCCCCCGACCGTGTGGACATGGTATACGGCAGCGTAATTCAACGGGATCGATCGGAACCTGGGCCTTGGCCTCGCCACTTCAGCGACAAGCTCCCACATCAGCCTTGGTTTCAGCTGTTGACGTCCCCTCACAAACAGCGGGAGGTTGAGGAACACGGTTAGCTTTGCCGGAAACTATCACCGGTCCGGGCGACGGGACTTCAGCAACCAGCGGTGACGAAACCCACTAAGCACCAAACCCGAGGGGACGGACAGAGAACAGTCACTGGCTGATTGTGAGTGGCTAGGGTCTGATTCAAATCTATACAGACTAACGGAGTGGGAATTACAGTCAGAGACGATGACAGAGAAGACAGAAGGACAGAGACAGAAAATGTACAATGTAATCGGGAAACTTGGATTTAAATTCCGCAGACTGCAATGCAATTGATCGTCATAGTTCTGATGTAGGGTGTTGGTTTCACATTTGGTTGCCTTCATCACTGCATTATATTGACAGCTTCAAGTGGCTTGGGTGCCCGTGAGCGCAATCTAGAAAGAACGAGACTCAAGACTTCCTGTTAGAGCGATCTGTGTGATAAAAAACTGAGTTGCTGGGATGAAGCACAGACGTGATCTTGAAATAAATATAAAAAATATGGAGGAAAAACGAGGATAAACAAAAAAGACATTTGGCATGTAAACAAATGTTACCAATACCAATACAATGAAATTGAAAAGCAGAGAGAGAGTGAGACAGAGAGCGACATAATTTATGGGCAAGAGAGAGGGAAATATCCAATCACGAAAAAACGAAGAGACTTACACATACACTGAATCAACCAAAAAACAGCCAACATTGGAATGCAATTGGATTGGTGCCCGGAACAGAGAGTACACAGGGGCAGAACACCTGACCACTGAAAACCACCCAAAACCAGGAAAAGCCCTGACTATGTGTGTGCATGTCCTTGTATAGAGAAATGCTGTGACACCTGGCTCTCAACAGATGACACACTGCCCAGAAAATGACATGGAAAGGGAGCTGCGCTTCCTTATTCCCAGCCAAACGTAAGACCACATTAGAGAGACATTTTCCCTTTAAATCACAAAGAATTAGAAAATAACTATTTGACAAGCATTGCTAAACCCACATATCTGCTAGGCAACATATTGTATCTTGATATGCAACGAGGGCAGTTAGATATTGTGACCCGTTGCCATGACAAATGGCAACCAGTGCAGCTCAAACAACACTGTAAACACAACCAATTATTTTCCCTTGTCATTCATACTTTAATAACCTGTACCTATCTAACGCAGAGCCATAACTTCTCATAAACAATGAATCAAGTGTGATCCGCATTTATGTGGGCATGTGGGGGACCTGGTGCCCCAACAGAAATCGATGCCCACAAGCTTCACCAGTTAGGTTTATGCATCACAAGCAGGTTAAGTTGAGAAATAGAAGTCAGGCTGTTCAGGTAATGTCTATGGTAAGATTTAGGGAATAGGAAACTTGGATATCTGGGTCAGGGTTAGGCCTCTGTTCCCCAGAAGGATAGAAATACAAATTCTTGTGTTTCTGTGTGTGTGTGTGTGTGTGTGTGTGTGTGTGTGTGTGTGTGTCTACATGTGTATATCTCTGCACGCATGTATTATCTTCTTTACACGAGTCCGTCTCTCGCAGCCTTTGGGTTCAATAAATGCATGTCAATGGCGGGCCAGTCTGCTGACATTAACAAGCGGCTGCAGCTCCATGCGTGTCTCCGGCCGTCAACACGAACACACCATCTGCAGATGTGAACGTGTTGGATCCCTTGTGTCGGTAACTCCGGGTAGAAGCCAAGGCACCACGCTAGCGGCGTTTATTTTCACTGCTCTTCATCAAGCCGTAATTGATTCAACATAATTAAAAGCATTGCACCTTTAGGAGGCAAACTTTCCGCGTTTTTTCAGTAAACGTTGCGGTTTGGCTCAATAGGAGATTGCCTTTTAAAGGAGCAATGAATTCAACCCAAACTCGCTGAATGAATAATGGCTGGATCAGCTACAATCACAGTCTGATTAATGCCATTTATTGTAGTTAATTGCAGCCATGGGATGTCAATCACAAACCCCCACTCATATACACACACTCACACACACACACACACACACACACACACACACACACACACACACATACAAAAAAGACAAAAGCGCGCACACACACACACACACACACCACAGTAGAAAATGTAAGTTGAATGTATGGAGCCCGGCTGGCTGATTGAAGTGACAAGCCAAACCTAGAAGCTTTCCTCTTGGAGCATGTGTCCAGGGTCTGATTCAGATCTATATATGTCCTGTAATAGAGCCCATCACATCTCATTACATGGAAAATGACAGATATGTGAACCCTTAAACTGCTTCCAGCCAACCCAAATATTTTCCGGACCTGGCGAATGTCCATGGGAATGTATAATTGATTTGGGCTACTAGTTGACTTTTATTTTGGTTTTCCATGAACAGTTATCTGTGAATCCATGTGTTACCACGGCCCTAAACAAAATTAATCTGACTGAAATCGTGATAAACAGGAAGGTTCTTGTTTTGTTGGTTCAAGCTGTCCTGGTGTCAGGGAGTAAGCTCTGGGAGGTACCCATGTCTCCCTTGGCATCTTCCTCCAACCAGACGACCAGCCTGGAATGGGAGCCACAGTGTCAGTATCGCCACCTGCAGGATGGAGTCCGAATCACAGCTGACATTCCGCCAAGGCTGGAGGGCAACTGGGTGTCTACAAGGCAAGTCATGGCATTCTCCCGAGAACCACACTGAGTATTTCCGTTCTCCTGGGTCATGTGAAACGGAGTATTTCCGTTTCAGCTTCAGGTCATGTGATCAAAGACAGGGAAGCTCTTATAACTTCAGGGTGAAAAAAACGAATTGCGGTTCCTCACGTGTTGTTAAGTGTTATCATATTAACTTCATTTAGGTTTATGAGTCACCACCCATACAGACATTCATCCATTTATTCATCAAAACATTTATTGACTCATCCAATCGTTTCCTTACCAGGCGGCGTAATGACAGGCGTCTTTCCTCAATCCCTTCTCACTCTGTAGATGCGAGGTCCGACCCGGTCCGGAGTTCCTGACCCGCTTGTACACCTTTTACCCCAGCCGCCTGTTCAAGGTCCTGCAGCACTTCTACGCGGACAGCGGGTGTGAGGAGCCCGCCTACTCCCTGGTGGTCAGGGGCAAGCTCCGCCTCCGGCAGGCGTCGTGGATCACCAGGGGCGCGACTGAGACCGAGCACCACCTCCACAAAGTGGGTATGGTCGTCCACAGCCCCGGCGCCATCCACCGTCTGTCTGCCCAGCTGCGACCTGCCTGCGTGGGCCTCATCTCGGCCGGCATGGTGCCTGGACGCCTCTACGAGCTCTACAATGTCCGGGCAGGGAGGGACTGTCTCAGGGTTCTGGGCGTCTCCATGATGGAGCTGGGCCTGGTGAGAGTGGAGACCCGCCACCAGAGCCACGGACGCCTGGTTCAGGAGTTGTTTCTTGGGGACATTCATACGGACCCGACCCAAAGGGCTTATTACCGACCAATGGGCTACCAGCAACCACTGCAGAATGCTATGGTGAGCATATGGACTTGAAATGACTCCGGATGCATTCACTGCTGACTAACTGGATCATAAAATTGTGTCCTAACACACACAGTTTATTGTAGTTAATTAATTAGTATATTGGTTTATTAGGATCCCCATTAGCAGCTAAAAAAGTAGCAGATATTCTTTCTGGGTTCAACATAAAATCATTGGCGCACAACATACAGAAACCATCTCCATTAGATCCCATATACATTTGACCCGAAACCCAGATGTCCCTGGTACTCACACAGTATCCTCCCAGTCACGCCCACCCATTATCCTCCCAGTCACGCCCACCCGGTGCCCTCCCAGTCACGCCCACCCGGTGTCCCCCCAGTCACGCCCACCCGGTGCCCTCCCACTCACGCCCACCCGGTGCCCTCCCAGTCACACACACCCGGTGTCCTCCCAGTCACGCCCACCCGGTGTCCTCCCAGTCACGCCCACCCGGTGTCCTCCCAGTCACGCCCACCCGGTGTCCTCCCAGTCACGCCCACCCGGTGTCCTCCCAGTCACGCCCACCCGGTGTCCTCCCAGTCACGCCCACCCGGTGTCCTCCCAGTCACACGCACCCGGTGTCCTCCCAGTCACACGCACCCGGTGTCCTCCCAGTCACACGCACCCAGTGTCCTCCCAGTCACACCCACTCGGTGCCCTTCCAGTCACACACACCCAGTGTCCTCCCAGTCACATGCACCCAGTGCCCTTCCAGTCACAGGCACCCAGTGTCCTCCCAGTCACACACCCCCAGTACCCTTCCAGTCACACCCACCCAGTGCCCTTCCAGTCACACACACCCAGTGCCCTTCCAGTTACACCCACCCAGTGTCCTCCCAGTCACACGCACCCAGTGCCCGAACAGTCATACACACCCATTGCCCTCCCAACTATGAAAGAAAATCATATCTGACAACAATAAATACAAAAGTTATACTGAATAAATAGATCCAGTGTCAGTCACTCAACTTAACAGTCCATTTATAAATAGCCATATAACATTACAAGAAATGTAACAAATTAACATAAGATAAAGTCAAGAAATAAAATAGAGTACTAGCAAAACGTTGTTTTCACCAGAGGAAAGGAAAACATTCCATGGTGCAAAATAAACCAAACCAAACACAACAGGATCCCTAGAAAAGTCTACAATTTCATAATAACACGATTCCATGATAAGCAGTGTTATGTCATACAGCTCTGCATGGCTTCAGATTGAGTAGTCTAAACACGGGTTCCATAAGGGTTCTTCAGATGTCCCTGTGGAGGGACCCATTTTGATTCAAGGTAGAACTATTTTGGGATCCATGTAGCACTTGTGTATTAAATGGAACCCGAAAGGGTTCAGTCTGGAATAAAAAACAGTTTTTCCTGGAGTCAAAACAGGGTTCCCCTGAAAGATGAAGAACCATTATGGAACCTCATGTTCTCAGAGAACCACATGGTTTGTAACACATAGCCCTAGCCATGATCTTGCCGTCTCTTTTTCCACCAGCACCATATCCACCCCTGCCCAACGTGCGCCCTGGTGTTCCGGGCCTCAGAAGAGCATCCCCCTGTGTTGTCCCACACCCCTGGGTCAGCCCCTTTGTCCCTGGATGGCCGGTGGGTGAGCCAGCGCTGCGAAGCCCGGCCCGCTGTCCTCTTCCTCACCCGAGAGTTCACGTTCCGCACCGAGGAGCACTCCTGGGAAGGCCTCTACCGCCACTACTCGGACCCCTCCTGCAGCCGGCCCACCTTCACCCTCCGGGCTTCGGGCCACTATGCCCAGGGGGGGCCCTCTGCCAGGGTGGAGGGGGGCACCGAGTTCGTCTTCAAGGTCACAGGGGTCGCGGTCACCGCTTTGGACACGGCAACGGCCAGGGTGCTCAACGCGACCCGCGAGGGCACCTGCGGAGCAGCGGGTGCCTGGGAGGTGGGGGCGGAGCAGGATGTGACGCCGACCAACGGGTGCACCGTCCTCGGGATCAAGCTGCCCCACAAAGAGTACGAGCTGTTCCGAACGGAGATGGACCACCGGCGGCGCCCGCTGCTGTTCATCGGGGAGCGGCCGACGGACGGCTCCAGCCCCGACCGACCCCAGAAGAGGCCCACGTCCTACCAGGCCCCCATGGTACACTGCGACCCTCAGGATGCCGTCATGTCGCATCGGCACACCGACCAGCTCGCACAGGTGGCTAGCGGGGCTACGGGCGCGCCACACACACCAGGCCTCGTCTTAGTCCTGGCCTGTTTACTGTGGGGCTGGCGTTGTGTGTTCTAGAAACAACAGCTCCCAAAGGTATTCCAGCGATTATTTTTACATGAAAAACTGTCAATGGCCTGTCAGCCAAGTTGCATATCGATCCTATTATATGTGTTTCATTTTCGTTTCATTTTAAATCAGATGGGTTTTTTTTGGCAAGAGCTATTTTCGCTTGAAACTACATAATGCAGTATATACTCGAATAGACAAAGCACAGGAAGAATACTGACCAATAACTACTGACAACGCACAAGCAACTGACATTCCAGTGGACTTCAGGTTGTTCAAATCGGAAACTGGGTATCAAAGAGGAAACCAAGACTTGTGTCACGTCTACAGGTGATGACAAGACACACATCGATTGTCATTAGTCCTAATTTAATGTGTTCACTTCTGATTGGAGGAATATCCACACGTGACCAGTGTGCCAGTCACACCCCAGTTCATTATATATACTGTATTTCACAAGGTTGGGTTGTTCAGAAGGGCACCACTCCCCATTATCTCATTGTGGAGGCCAAACAAACCATATTTATTAATATTGTTACAAATATTCTGATTTTAGAAGGGAAGCTAGTGCTGTAATTCTTGCGATTATGTTTTTGTTTTAAATGTTATGTTGTCCTTACTGGAGCTTATTTGTCCTGTTTTTTTTATCTTCACAAATACTATCATATTGATTTGGTATGGAACTGCATGAGAAATAATTTCTGTCATGCTACATTAATTAAAGACTTCCAAAATAATCATAAGAAAATAGCTGGCTGTGAAATGAATATTCAGCAATCAATCATGCTTAGGAAAACACAATAACGGATTGTAGAGTTGTGTGGAAACCATCGCACTCGCAGCTGTCCTGTGAACTGTCCTATCCGAGAAGCTTTTGAAAGCCTGAATACTGAGTACTGCTGAGTACATACGCCGAGTCCTGCAATCTGAGGCGTCTTACGGCTCACACACCAGGCACTGGGACAAAGCGCTCTCCGAGTAACACCCAGAGAGACTGCTGGATGCATTTCATTAAAAAGCATGCAGTTGAGCCAGACTGTACCACTCTGCAAAACAAAGATTATTGTCATTATAAAAATAATGTTGTCATTTTGGGAAAGAAGACAATTCAGTGTTCACGGGATATTTTGGAAACAATAAATAATACTGTCATGAATTAGCTAATAAATATTGTATCAAATATTTTACTTTTTTATTAAATAACCATTGTAACCGAATGATGAATTCATAATGATTATGTATTGTCAGAATGTTGAGGAGAGTCAAAGTCGAAAGTACTGAAAACTGAAGGGCATTTGTGTTTAAGACTCCAAGCGATTTGCCTGTTTGTGCAGAATTTTACTATTCATGTAACTATGGACAGGGGAACGTTGAATAATTGATTGCAGAATGTTCCTCTCCAAATTTATAGTAGATACCTATATTCGAAAGGCCCGGGTACATTCAGAAATCTACTTCTAGACAGAGTACATTTACTTTCGACAGTATTGATAGTTGCAGTGACGGTTGGCATTTTCGGTTGGTCGTCGACAATTTCCGTAATAATCTTTTAAGTCATTATTGTGGTAAGAAAATGGGAAACGACTGTGAAAGAACTGACAAAAGATGGCAGCTGGCTCCACTACTGCAGTCACACAAAGGCGGTGAGAAAAAATACCCTGTTGAGTCACTTCCAGAGGCAACATATTGTTCCGATTAGCTCCCTTCTGAACGGTGATGGTGGCTGCTAGGCCCATGAGGTAATCCTTCGGGTCTGAGCAAGTGTACTCCAGGCCTGGATTGGGAATTTAACAACAAAACAAATGAGGACCGAGAATAAGACAGAAGATGAATGGCATTTATCAGGACACTAAAGTGCAGGACCTGTCATTAAATGGACTCTTAAGCCCACTAAATCCATGGTCCACCACTGAGCCAATAGCCACACATGGATCCACCTTGGGTGTGTTCTAGGAACGCTGGGCGGGGCAGGGGGCGGAGCAGAGACGACCGAGTAAGGGCAGGAGGGGGTTGGGGGACTAACGTTTTTTCATAGTCTGTTTGCGGTTTCTGTGGCACGCCATTAAAGCTGAGCATCAGGCGGACGCAAACCACGGGCCAACCTGTTCAGAATCAGACAGGCGTCTCGTTAAACAGATGATAAAATCTCAGCTCCCCGTTCGGTGAAACAATGGAGCGCCCACTGCTTTCACGGCCATGAGTATTTTGGAACCAATCTCTGTGGAGCAATGGCTGATTCCTAACCGTTCTTGATTACATCACCATCAGCGAATTATGGCTGTGTGTTTTTTCAGTGGATACATGCTCTAATTCTCTTTTCACATAGCTCCCGTGCAAAGGCTTCACAACCTCTGTGGCCTAAGCAGCCTTGTGGGAAAAAACTCTTCATCCTTTACGTTTCTAGAACTTTTGGCCACTCGTAAAAGTGGCGCTGTTGAGCCAAACATTTCCCCAACATTTTTTTCATCCAAAACACTCGCTTTCAAACTCTGAATTTCATGGCAAACTGAGATAAGTCAGTGAATGTCCTTAGACTATGTGCATAAACATAGACAACACATAACATGCCCATAAACATAGACAACACATTATACATCCATTTACATAGACAACACATTACACATCCATATACATAGACAACACATTATACATCCATTTACATAGACAAAACATTATACATCCATTTACATAGACAAAACATTACACATCCATATACATAGACAACACATTACACATCCATATACATAGACAACACATTATACATCCATTTACATAGACAACACATTACACATCCATATACATAGACAAAACATTACACATCCATTTACATAGACAACACAAAATACACCCATATACATAGACAACACATTACACACCCATATACATAGACAACACATAACACATCCATACACATAGACAACACATAACACATTACACAGCCATTTACATACACAACACATAACACATTACACAGCCATATACATAGACAACACATTACAATCCAATAATATACATAGACAACACATTACAATCCAATAATATACATAAACAACACATTACACACCCATATACATAGACAACACATAACACATTACACAGCCATATACATAGACAACACATTACAGTCCAATTATATACATAAACAACACATTACACATCCATATACATAGACAACACATTACAATCCAATAATATACATAAACAACACATTACACACCCATATACATAGACAACACATAACACATCCATATACATAGACAACACATAACACATTACACATCCATATACATAGACAACACATAACACATAACACATCCATATACATGGACAACACATTACACATCCAGCTCAAAACTGGAGGTCTAAAAAAATATATATTATCCCCAAGTCTCAGAATTCATATTCAAGTTTCCAAGTTTTCTCTTTAGAACTGGCCTTTGAATGACACAATGGTTAAGACCCTGGAGGCTGTATAGTCCTGTGTTCACAAGGCCGAGCAGAGTTCAGGAGGAAGTGTTGGCTGCAGACCTTTGCCAATGGTGGAAAAGTCTCAAAATGCAAGAGCAGAATGCTTCTCAAAATAAGTGGAAGAAGGACAAGCAAAACAATGCTGAGAATGGTTTCCTTTCAGCAAAACAGAGTTTCCAAACCTCAAACACTTCAGTGGGTTTGTCGTACTAATGCCATGGTAACTAACAGGTTCATCCAGTCTTGAATAAAGACACAATAATCATACGTGACAGAATAAAGACATACAATACATTGTTTTTGGAGGCATATTCATCAAACTGATATGGTTGGCAGAGTCCACAGAAACATCCCCACAGCAAAGCCCAACTGATGACAGGTTTGTATGTCACTGTTAAAAACAATGATATCTCTAGGCTTCCTTGATTTTTTTGTATTTGCGCCTCTTCTGCTGTCTCATACAAAATATCAGCCGCGCGTCTTTGGATAAGGCATTGCTGCGGTAAAACGCAGCCCCCTTTTCCTCGTCAAAACAATTTCATTTCCACCACAATCCTACTGCATTAGATGGACAGCGGACGGTTTTCCATTATTATTATTCTTGTTTTGTACAGAGGACAAATGTAACTTTGTTGTGCCATTTCTTTTTTTTTGATATTCCTTTGATATTCAGTGCCTTTGAAAGTATTCAGGTCGCTTTCACCTTCTCCACATTTTGTTATCGGCTTAATTTATAATAGATAATATCAATGCAAATATACCTCCTTTGAAATGTGTGCCACTTCAGTGAAAATAATAAACTGAAATCTACATAAGTATTTGTTACTTTGTAGAAGCGCTTTAGGCAGCATTCACAAATTAAACGTTTCTAGAGGATCCCTCAAACAACATTGCACACATGGATTTGGCCATTTTCTCCCATTCTTCCTGGCACCAACAGCTATTTTTGCCTGGCTACGTCTCACCAGATGGTCAAAACCAGGAAGAGTCTTGGTGGTACCACTAACAAACTAAATCATGTCTATTCAATTGAATGTGCAAAATGCAGACTCTAATAAAGTTCTAGAGACATCTCAAGGATTATCAAATGTCAGGATGCGCCCAAGCTCAATTTTTGGTGTAAGCATACTGAAGTACAGGGCTCGGAGAATAGAGAAGAATATGGACCTAGGACACAGTCTTAACCTAATGGGACTCATTCTGCACAATCTGTCCTATGACTTCCATTAAAAAATAAATATAGATCAAATCAGCTACCTGTTAAAGGGTGCCATAACTAAAACTGACATAATATTGTATAGTGACAGGAAACATCCTTAGAAAGGGCCAGAACTCAAGCATCTAATGTGGTTTTCTTGTGGTCACTGTGGGTAGAAACCTTTGTAGTTTCCTACACTAAACGAACATAAGGTCAGTCTGGGAAGGGAATCATTAGAAATGGCACGGTCTCTTAAATCTCGACAAGTCCTCTGGTGTGAATTCCTCCCCTAAGTGTATATAAACATTCTCGGTGGAAAACTGGCACGGTCAACACTCCATGTCAGTACTAAGGCTACTTTTGTCCAGGTTTCGGGTGTGAATTTGGTCGATTATCATTATCCGAGATTTGAGAACATTCCATCGCGATTTTTCTTGGAAATGATACGGTTCCCAAAATGAATGAAAAAATTGAAATGAATATGGGGTCCTTTCCACAACGGTCTCTCCTGATCGGGAGTCTCCGCCAACTTAAACACAATGGCTACCGAGTCCAGGTGCATCTTGGGAGGTACTTGAGAGCATATGTCGTTTTCCTAATGCCGAACTACTGAAACCTCAAGTGCTGACAGAAAGTTTGCAGGGTGTTAAGGACACAATAACACGAACATTAATAAAACAACTTATCATTCAGCAAAACCACACATTAAAAGGCAAATGGTTATTGATTACTGAAGATAAATATTGCATTCAAAGAACACTTTGGGACCAAGAGCAAAATGAAGCATAAAAAACAGACAAACTTTTGTTGATGTAGCTGTAGTTTATTGGCTGCGAGGGAAAACAGTCATTTAAGGTGACATTTCACTCTCCAATATTTAATCTAGAAATCCCTTGACCATGAAAGTTCAGTCATCCAACAGTCCACCCTGGGAAACAACGAGCTAGACGCCAAACAACTTGCACAATGACTGATGACAGCCAGAAACAAGTGGTCACTGGACATGTCACTCAGCTTCTTAAGACAGTAATACAAGCTAGAACCAGTTGGCTCACTGAGCAGAGAAAATAACATGACACAGATTTACGTAGGGGCTTTATTCATTTAATTTATTAAGATGCTACATAGTCCAACCAGTTTGGCTTTTATACACCATAGACTCCTTTACTAGCCATATTATTTTTTCTTTGACTTATTTATTTATATACATACAAAACAGTTAGCCAACTGCTTACATGGATCCCACGGATGGTTTGATCCTCCAAGACCGGGACATTTTAGTGTTTTCACATCCCCCTGGGACAGTATCTCAGCTCAGGCCTATTCAGCACCCCCCTCTAAACAACAAGTCATCCTTCACATACTTGAAGATGAATACAGTAGTTTCCAATGTCTTCCTCAACTACAGACCTCCACCAGCAGGCTAGTTTGTTTTAAATCCATAATATGCAAGAGTGAGATGAAAGAAATTGAGTGAATTCTTTTTCTTCTAATAAACCCTCAACAATTTTTTTGTGGTTCAAATAGTGGAGATTGAAACACAAACAGGAAGTTAAGAATGGTCCCACCGGGATATAGCTTTTGTATGCTTTCAGTTCTCGCGCGTTAAATGGCGAGAAACGTCCACAAACAAAACACAGTTACATTGATAGATATTGGGGAAAACATTCTTGAGCATACAGTGCATTAAAATGAACATGGCGTCAGTGCAGTGCTGGCCTAAACAGTGAACTGGTCATGGAAATGACCTCAGTAGGGCGAACAAAACCGATGACCACGCGGTTGAAAGTGTTCTTTAAGAGTCGCGTGGACAGTCACAGGTTGGCGAGTTGAAAGCATGAACCATTCTGATGATGACTGACGTACATTTTTGCCTGACCAGATCAACAAAAATGCACGGCTTCGGAAACACAAAAGACAACAAAAAAGCAGAAACAGACCATTATCCCTGACGTAATGAGCAATACCCCATAGGCCAACACTGGACATCAAACTAGCCCATCATGGTTTGGGAATACTTCACCCAAACAAATTCACCACAGCATTAACTTTTCCTCCCGTTTTGCAACTAACTATATAACTGGCCAATAGCGATCACAAGGCAAAAGGGCTTATATCCAATAACCGCAGACTCAGTGACCCACCCCCAACCTTAAATTTAGCTGCATTACTGATTAATTTTATATATATATATATGTATGTATATATATATATATATATATAGACCTCATTTGAAATTGAAAGTTAAAATAAGAAGGGAAAAAAATAAAAGGAGAAAAGATCAGTAGATTGAGTTGTGCAAACCTACAGCTGAAAAGAAACAACACAACAATTAAAGCAATTAAATGAAGAACGTCCTGGAAAAATCCACTGCTCTTTTGTGGACACATGCAATCGAGTATCAACATCCAATGGGGTTATTTGTCATCAAAGGTGAGTGGAGAAACGTTCTTTCTCAGACCGAGGAGAGGGATGGGGGGGGTGTCCGCTGGGATGAACATAGCCCTGCGCGTAATAACGCTTTTACTTCTGAAGCCCCTCCCTCTCAATCACCGTCTATAGGACTCTATATCCCCGGTACTTTACAAAAGGATTCCAACTGATACCGTACAAAGACTACACCCACCGGCCTCTTGGGAATGAAACAATAATACGTGAAAGACATTCACACTACGCTAAAGGACTTATCACGCCGCCCAACCGGTACTTAGAAAATCCTTTCCTTCTAATTACTATCCACAATTTAACTCCCCTCCTCGCTCACCATCGCATCAAAGTGGTGAAGTTTTCAAACGGCCAGAACTATTACGTTATGATCAAAGAGGCAATACTTGGTAACAGGTTGTTGTTTTTTTTCTTTCTCTCGTTGGTTTGTTCATAACATGGATTTATTTTTTATCTCCTTTTTTTATTTGTACATAAATGAACAATTTCAAAACTACCCCACTGATATGGCATTTCTGAACCCCAAAAAAAATCCAAAATCCGTTGTTTGTTTCAATCCCCCAGAAAGCATGCGGTTGGCCGTGTCTCGCTCGGTGCTTGCTAGCCGTTTGCTCTTACAAGACCAACTTGCCGATTATGACTCCGACCACGAAGAAGAGGACGATGAGGGCCATCGTACGAATGCTCAGCCCCTCCCCCTTCACCACGGAGTGAGAGGAGTGGGCGGAGTGCTGCGATGACATCACATTGCTCTTCCTCATCCGCATGCCATCGTCTTCCTACAGAGGCGGAGACATCGAGAAAAGTGGGAGGGGAAGAGGTTAATTACCTTCGGTACAGTCCAAATACTCCAAAGGCCAACACCCTCAGTCAAAGATGTCTTTCACTCATTTCAAAATGGACTCCACCAGGCGACTGCTTTCAGCACACTTAAGTTCCCAGCAGCCCGGGGGTTCTGCTAGTTTAATCTGGGCCCTGAGATGGGAGGAACCACTGGCACTTCTTAAAGGAGAGGTGACGGGAAGCCGTGCTTCTTCCGAGTCTGACTCATCACTGTCACACCCCCAACTCCAACCCCTTTCTGAGAATTATTTGCGAGCATGTAATAAATTAGGGTGTGGGGTGTATTGTTCTCTGATTCACGCAGCGCCCCCTTAACCGATAACTCACACCCACCAGCTACGGGGCCAAGCTAAAATGGCCGCCCAACAACCTATATGTAAAGCGTCCTCCTGAAAACATGAGTTTAACGCCCGCAGCTTCTCACCCGGATCTGTTTGTTTTCCTCCCGTAGTCGCTGGGCTTCCGTCTGCAACCTCTTACACTCTTCCATGACCTTCTTGACCTCGCTGTCGTCCAGGGCGGAGGACATTGACTTCATGGACAGCGTGGAGGACTCAGACTTGAGCAGGTTGGATGACATCATTTTGTTGGAATCCACGTCGTGGTGCTAGAGGTGCAGAAAGGACAGGTTTATTTTAACATTGCCACTTGGGTCGTGGAATTCCGAAAACGTCTTCAAATTCTCTGCTTTTCCAGAAATCTTGGGTTAAAAGAATAAGCAAGGAACCTCAGAATCCTCCAACCAGGATTACATGGAAATCTGCAGAAAAATACTTTGAATTCTGATGTCCTGAGTGGTATCTTTGGTGAAGGGTGTCTGACTGGGCCAGGTACTCAACACGGCAGCATTACAACGCACGCACGCACACAAGCACGCACACACACACACACCCCCAGTCCACCATGGACAGACACCGAATCCGCCTTGAAGACGCCCCACTCCTGCCCTCTCACCACAACAGCCGTCACCCGGTGTCCTCTTGGCTTTGTTTAGTGGGGCTCATATTTTCTGCTCATCCCGGTGGAAAGTGATCTCGGAACAGCTGCGTGCGGTTCACAGTGTAATCAGAACAATAATAAACATGTTCAACAGTCAGAGTGGCCCGGGGACCCACGGCAGGGACCCTGCCTCCACAACACACAGTCCTGATGACAGGCACGCAGGCATTTTACACACTAAACCTCCAGACGAATGAGGTGGAGCAAATGGGAGAAGAAATGTGTGTGAGAAATATGTGTGCATGTGTGTGTGTGTGTGTGTGTGTGTGAGGGAGGGAGGGAGGGAGGGAGAGGGAGCGTGAGACTGAAAGAGAACAAAGCAGGGGGCTCACATAAGATCGGGACCGAACAGTACTAAAAGAGTAAATGGAGGAGACTGAGAGAAGAGACATGATGAGAAAAATACACACAAGAGAGAAAGAGCAGGAGATAGAGACAGAGAAATAGAGAGATATAAAGAGAGATAGACAGAGCAAGAGATAGAGACAGAGAAATAGAGAGATATAAAGAGAGAGATTTAAAATAACAGGAGGAGAGCGTCCACTCACCGTTTTATCGTTCTCTGCCGGCAGCTCAAAAACACACCTCAACTTGGAGTCCATCAGCTCCTCCGGCTTCGCCTCCTTCCACTACAGACATGGTAGAGGAAGAGGAGGACGGGGAGAGAGGATGAAGAGAGGTCAGGGGTTGGAGCAGATAGAACTTACCCTCTAAAACGTGGCCAGACGCCTCCCTGAAAAAGCATCTCCCTGTCCACATGCTCATGTCCACCTTGAAGGCCCACTGAGATACATCTAATGTATATTTAATGTTATACTCTTGGAAGGTATTACTTGCCAGCGTGTTTCTGTTGTTTTATTGTTTGATCTGTTTTTGTTTGTTTATTATTGTTGATTTATTTCACTTGCTTCAGTGTTTGCCATGCTAATAAAAACCCTCTGATTGGTCCACAGCCAGGCCTAGTTAGCCACGACATGTGGAACCACGGAAACATTTGTTTTCCATTGTTCTCAAACTCCCCTAGTGTGAAATGTTTATCCAGCCTTTCTGTTCTGTCACAATCAAGAGGCTTGCGCAAAACCGTTTCTCACCATTCCTAATGTGTGTGTTAGTCTGAAAGTAACTAGAATCCCAAGAGTCCTGTCACTGTTGAGAAAACACACAAGACCAGAACCAGACCACACACAAACAGTGGATATTGCTGCGCTGTTGGTATGTTTGTTGCTAGGTCAATACTCAGGCTGTAGGTTTGTTGCTAGGTCAATACTCCAGCAGTAGGTTTGTTGCTAGGTCAATACTCCAGCAGTAGGTTTGTTGCTAGGTCAATACTCAGGCTGTAGGTTTGTTGCTAGAACAATACTCAGGCTGTAGGTTTGTTGCTAGGTCAATACCCCGGCTGCTTGTTTGTTGCTAAGTCAATACTCAGGCTGTAGGTTTGTTGCTAGGTCATTATTCAGGCTGCTTGTTTGTTGCTAGGTCAATACTCAGGCTGCTTGTTTGTTGCTAGGTCAATACTCTGGCTGTAGGTTTGTTGCTAGGTCAATACTCCAGCAGTAGGTTTGTTGCTCGGTTATTACTCAGGCTGTAAGGTTATTGCTAGGTTATTACTTCGTTGCAAGGTTATTAGATAGACTGCCAGTTTGTTATTAGGATATTACTTAGGCTCCATGTTTGTTGCTAGGTTATCAATCGTTTGTATGATTGTGATACAGTTTGCGAGTAAAATGTCATCACAATAGATTAGTTAAATCAGCAGGAGTCCGGTAATGTCAATCATTTCTATTGGCCCATCATATTTTTCTCGTGCATTGCTTCTATTGTGTGCTCGTGTTTGTGCGTATGAGGGTGTGTGTTTGTGCACTCACCACTCCCTCCATGTCTGTCATCTCGGGTGGAGCCAGCATGGACTGCACCATGAACTTGTGTTTGCTTTTCTCATTGGGGTCGTAATCAAAGGGCTGCAGCATCACTGTAAGATAGGAACCAGCAGAACACAACATTAACCAGTCCACCAGTGCGTCCACCAGCATTAACTGCACATCCACGCCAAACGGTTGCCGCAAAACCCCCGGTTCATTTAGTTCCAACCGAACAGCGGTGGGTGATACCACCGGCACAAAGACGGAAGAATCACGTGTACTTGCCCGTTTTAAAAGGTTCTGCCATGGTCTGGCCCAATTCAGCGGTTCTCAACTAGTCCTAACTCTGGACCAAGTAGGAACCGGGTTGTCTCGGTACTCCAGAACGGCCCGAGTGCAATTAGACGGAGCAGAAAGAACCGTTCCATCATTTGGCGTTTCAGAAGTACAGGGATTAGAAAGGAGTATCAACAGGTCATTTAGCGGAGGAACCAGAAACAACGCGCTCACCCACCCATGTGTCTAACACCCTTCACAGACTGGCTCAAAAACGACGCACTATAAAAGGAACACGGTTCTGTTACCATGACAGCGAAACACTCATTGATCTAGAGAAACCCCGACACCCCTGAGGACAATCTATCAAACAGCTTAGTTGTTTCTCGTTGTAACGTTTCATATTGCGCTAACAAAAAACAGGTGTGAGGGGGAATATTGTTTATGTCATCATATCGTCACGTCGTACAATGGACTGTTATTTGATGTCATTCCAGTGGCCAAGAGGCCTTCTCCTGTGATTTACTGTGATGGCTTTCTCATGTCTCCGTCTCAACTGCTTTGTCGGAGGGGGTATTGATGGGTAATCTTTTTCTCCTATTCATTACTCCTTCAAGAACGGGGCGTTTAAATTCAAAGGACTTCGTTTTTAACATCAATGCTGACTGTGTGCTCTTTTTTGTGTGTGTGTGTGTGTGTGGGGGGGGGGGGGCCTGACTTTCATTAAAAACAAATGACCTCTTAATTTCAAAGCCGGTGCTAGCACTCTCAGATGTGGCCACCGGGACGGCGCTCATTCACGGCACATGCCGCTTCTCCCCAGAGAACAGACAGCCTCGCCAGGGTTCTTATGCCCCATTACAGCAATCAAGTGAACGCAATACTGCAAACCAAAAACAGACGGCTGAAACAGACCGAGAACGTCCTGCCGCAGTCAGACCCAATTTGTACCACCATCCACCTGGGGTCCAAAGGAACAATATTCCAGAAACGAGGGGAGAATATCATGCACGTTCATGAACAATAGTTTCGTTGAACAAACGAAAGAAAAATCTTAAAAGACAATGAACTACAATATCAGAGCAGCCCTATCGGAGCTCCATACACCGCTGTTCAAAATGAAAAATGTTGATCAATTTAGCTAATATTCATCGAGGTAATAAAACATTATCTACTAATTTGCTAGTTTTCCCAGACTAAATGGAGACATTAGAAAGCGAAATGGGAGCAAAAAATGACTTTTCTTTCCTCCACATAATTAATTTGGTCCCTGAAGACCACGCAAAACTGCCACTTTAATTATCCACCTGATTATCAACGTTTCCTGAACACCCTGCCAGTGGTTCCATCCAGGTTTCCACAAAACTCAACGGTGACAATGCTGAAATTGGCAAATTGTTTTTTTATGTGACAAAAAAGCACCAATGTATCTACAGCTCTGAAAAAATTGAGAGACCACTGCACTTTTTCCCTTCCTTTCCAAAAAAGTTCATAAGGAAACGTTAAAGTTTAAGTGAGGAACAGAAGCGTTCATTTTGCAGTGGTCTGATAATTTTAACCCTTCTGTTCCTCACTCAAAACCTTCCTTTTTTACTTGTTATAAAGGAAAAGGTGCAGTGGTCTTTTATTGTCTTCCAGGGCTGCATTACTGTTTATCTAGATAATCCACCATGCACACAATCTCAAAACACCGCGTAAAGAATGTTACATAATTGGCAATCAACAAATAAAAATAGTTAGCTAGGTGTGTGTAATAACATCACCATACAAGACTCCACACTTTCTTTTGCCTAACTGGCATACACCACCCTTTCTGTGACTTAACACATTTGTAGCATGTTAGTTACCTCATTGTGTTCTTCATAGTGTTACCTCACTGTGTTTCTTATCGTTTTACCTCATTGTGTTCTTCATAGTGTTACCTCACTGAGTTTCTTATCGTTTTACCTCATTGTGTTCTTCATAGTGTTACCTCACTGTATTTCTTATCGTTTTACCTAATCATGTTCCATGATAACCATGACACAGCCGAACCCTGCCCCAAACTAATCCCACTTACCGCTGAAGGGGCTGAACTATAGGTACCGTTCCATGGGGCACCCCGCAGTTCTGTCAGCATGTCGGGAGGCTTGAAACTCCCGGCCGCAATAAACTATTGAGTTCTACTGTGGGGTTGCACGGTTTTTCTGTTCATTAGCCAACTTACTTGTTGGCAGAGGAAAAGTAAATGTGAACTTGTTCTTGCATCTTCAAACTGCGCCTGGAGACGCCTTTGGCGTGCTGACAACGACTTTGTCATGGCGCGATGCCACAGCCAAATAAACACAGTGGAGATACAGCCCCCGCCCAAAAAACAACTGTCAATCATTCCAATTACACATTTTACTTGATAGCTTTTGTGCGCAGAAATAATAGTTAGCCTAAGGACTGTGTAATTATAATCGTTTCAAAATGTATCTAACTGTGTGTATTCACTTTGTACTAAATGGCAAGAAGTAAAATAAAGAAGCGATATGTGCAACTGGTTAATATTCCCTTGTGGTTTACTGAGATATATTGCCTTGAGGCACAGCATATGTCAGTAAACAGCTGTGGATATTTCTTCATTTAACCAACCAGATGTATCATTACTAATGAAGCGAGATGACTCATTAAACCACCTCAACATCCCTCATACGGATCAGCTCATGCTGTCATTACTGGATCGTTCACAACAATAACATAAAACAATAATGTGTGCTAGCAAAATAATTGGAAAAACATCAGCCGGTCATTAGGATGAGAATTGCACACAAATGTCAGAGTAGTCTTACAGTAGATTTTCTAGAGGGCTAAAAAGTCATTCATGAGACAATTAGAGTAAATCTATTTGTTGACACAAATTCCCCTTTCTCTGATTTTGAGCAATCCATGCAACAAAGTTTCCCATTTAACACAGCACAACACCAATCAAGTCAGGCATTTCTACTATGTGTGTTCAACATATAATGTTTCACTTGGTTTAAGCTTCAAAGCTCAGTGTGCATCTCCAGTTATGCCTGGAAAGCACACATTTGGGATTTTGGGTATCCTGTAGCAGTGTAACTTTTCGGTCGGAGAGACAAAGTGAATTTCAACACACACTTGTGGTGCAGCTTTACAAATACAGGTAAAGTCCCCGTCAGGGTTGTCATAACTGGGGTTGTTTGTTACCCACAACAGGTCCCCGTGCTGACGAGCCGAAAAGCGAGACACTGAAAACGGACAGTGGAAGGTGTCGGTGGTAGCAAATTGCAGTTCTGGCAGAGCCAGGAAACTCCAATTGGTGGCGTCTCCCTGATTGAGCAGCACCGAGGTGAGTACACAGCTATTAGGCCGGGGCTATTAGGCCGGGGCTATTAGGCCGGGGCTATTAGGCCGGGGCTATTAGGCCGGGGCTATTAGGCCGGGGGAGGGGCAGGGGTCCATACAGCTAGCCAAAAGAAAACTGAGAAAAGCATTTAAAGAAAAAAATTGGTATTCGAGTTGTGTGTGTACTCAGTTATGACCCGATTTTTTTTTGACAGAGCCTGTATGTATTCTTTTTGGTTGAAAAATAAAGACCCGAATATTTTTTTTGTAAAATATAAAAATTCCACTCCACAATGTTTACATATACCATGACATATACCATGACATTTAAAAAAAAGACATAACTTTACGTTGTTTACAACACGCGTTACTTCGGGCGTTTGTCGTAGTGTGGTGTGGCCCAGTCAGAATAACGCAATATATACAGCATAGCTTACTGTTAACAAGTGGATGTAAGTTAACTAGTTGGCCACCAAACGCTGCGTGAAGTTTGGCTGTAGAATCTAAGGCGGTTGAGAGTGCAGAAAACCGTGAGTACAGCAAATAGCATATCGCTGGCTAGCTTAGCTAACTAGCTTTTGAACCTTTCATTCACACATGCGCGATGAAATCGCTTGCCGTTCCCCTAGTGACAATCGGAGGCAGCTGACATTGTCGCGCCTTTGCGGTTTTGACAAATCAGTTACTCGGTTTATGTTGGGAAAAGTAGCCTATTGCGTTCAAGGAAAAGTGCGGGCCCAACGTAAACAAAACAGTAGTAATCTCCGTTCATTAAAATAAAACTCACTAAAATAAAACCCAGTGCAGATTTGAGCAGATTTCTCTGCTATAGCCTACTAGCAATTCAAGCGAACCGTGACAGCCCCACAGAAACGGTTCATTTATGAAAATGCGTGCAAGGTAATTGTTTAAAAAAAAAAAAACATCTACTGTAGCAGGTCGATAATATATCGTTTAGGTTGATAGCAATATCTAGCACTACTAAAAACATATTACGTATTAACTGAGGGTAACTATAGGTCCGAGACTCTGAGCGACCATTGACCTGGCTCTATTCGATAGACCTTGAGTGTGAAGTTATAGATTTCTTCCTGTTCTTGTAATGGTAAAATTTGCTGTTCATTCAAAGTGTTGGTTAGGTTATGGACTATTGTACTGTTGTACCTCCTACAAGCTAGGATAATGTTTCCTCCCCATTTAACCTGGTTGAATTTGTGATTTTGAGGTTGCCAGTACCCCCTACTTACCCAGATGAGTTCAATTCCATAACAAAGGAGAATAACTTATTTGAATTCTAATTACATCATATTATGCCTAGAAGGTGACAATAATTTTTTTCCTGTTTCCGATATTTTTGGCGGGTTTTGTTCAACATCACAACAAAGAATGACAGCTTGAATGTCAGCAGTTTTCCAAGGAGAAATGGTGCATTAATTTAAATGAAGGGTGTCAACACGTTTGGCCATGACTGTACGTACCAGAGACATTGATTGAGGTGCCGGCGTCGATGACTCCACTGTTTGGCCGGACACAGTACCGGCGCGGGGCAGTCGTCTTGACTTTGAAGCACACATTCCGGTCTGTGGGGTTGGAGAGCTTTAGGGTGGTGTTGACCACGTCCGAGAAGGGGCCTGTGGTGTGGGGAGAAGGTTCCAAGAATTACATGTTAGAGAAACTCTAGCCTCCAGCTTTGCTTTGTGAAATTTTTAGAAATTGGGACAAGCGGTAGTATTCAGAGCCAACAGACTTTCCAGTGAAAATGCCAGTACACTGACAATGTATCGGAGCCTCTATCTTAAAGGGGCAACCTCCAGTTAAAGGGGTTACCGACAGTTGATATGGAAATCTTTGAACTTATTTAGGTTGCCCATAGATTCATGGCCAATATATACCTGCTAGGCATTGTACCCAATCAACATTCAAAATATAGCCTAAGCATTTCTGTTGCCAACTCCAATGTTTATACACAAAGAAAATGTGAATAAACACTGCAAAGCTGTACCCTCAACACCTGGTTAGACATGTACTATTGATGTGATTGATGAGCACTGTTCCTCAAGCCCAATCCCTTAGCTGTTTCCCCAGTAGATGAAAGCCCTTTTAAAGTTACATCTACACATAATGACCTGCCTAAAGGCATCAACAACACAACCACATTCTAACGCTCCTATTGGATGTTTCCAAAGGGTGTCTGCATCCTCATCACATCAACACCATCTCCATTCATAAAGCGGTATTATGTATTGAGTGATGCAATGTATAGATAGGAGTAACAGAACGGCATAATGTATAGAGCAGTATCATGTATAGAACAGCGCAACATATTGAACGGCGTAACAAAGAGCAGCATCACGTACAGAGCGATATTATGTCTAGAGTAGCGTGATGGATAGAGCGGCACCTATGTATAGTGTGGCATAATGCATAGAGCAGTATCATGTACAGACCACCGCAACATACAGAATGGCATAATGCATAGAGCAGTATCATGTATAGAGCGGTGCAACATTCAGAACGGCGTAACAAAGAGCAGCATCACATATAGAGCGATGTAATGTATAGAGCAGTGTGATGTATAGAGAGGAGTAACATATAGAGTGGCGTAATGTATAGAGCATCACGTAGAGTGAGATTATGTATAGAGCAGCTTAATGTATAGAGTGATGTGATGTATAAAGCAGCATAGAGCAGCGTTATGTATTATAGAGCACTGTAATGTATGGAGTAATGTAATGTACAGAGTGGGGTTATGTATAGACCACTGTTCTGTATAGAGTGGTGTGAACATTGCAAATATTTCACAGTTTTATTTTTAAGTCAAGGATAACTGCAGGCAAGTTGCAATTTATAGCACAAATTGCAACTTGTCATCCCAAATTCTGTCATTGCTGTTTTTTCTCCTTTTTAGAAATGTTCAGGCATATATTTTGCTTTATAAAATAAATGTATAAAAGGGTTTATTTGAAAGGATACAGGCTGGATATGAACCCACGCTGCAGAAGTACAGTGTGTCCCGTAGGCGGTGGCTACAACTACAGGACCTCCCCAGGCCACAGGTATTTTCAGAGAAATTCTGTTCGGTTCATAGCAGTGTAAATCATTTACAATGTCATCCAAATACCCAACAGAGGTGGGAACAGGCAGTGTCCATCTTGGCCAACGGGGATGGAGCAATGACAGATTTGTTTTCAGAGGCCCCGCAGAAATGCATTTTATTTGAGTAATATTTAGCCTACCTACATTTATAAGAGAAAGCTGTTTGTCATGTTTTGTTTACATGCTTGGCGTTTTCTTTAGTTAAACTGCAGCTGCTAGCAAAGACATCTGATCGCTGCACTACTTAGACTCATGCAGGTCCTCTGTTAGCACAGTAACACAAAACATGTTTGTCACCAGTGATTTTCACTGGTTAAAATGGAAATGACACAATATAACAAATGGCCCCCGACCATTAATACTTTTCTCCTTTAAGAAACATTACATAGCATTGAGGAATTAAATGTTTGCTTGCACAGAAATGTGGCTGGTTGTTTTTGGAAAAACTAGCAAGCGTAGCAAACACAAGATTGTGGAAACCAACCAGCATTTTAAAAGGCATAAAAACGGTATTATTATACCAAAACCTGACATGTATGGTAACGGTCATTCAGATGATTATCCATCGCTTTCTCATTAGCAGTTGGAGATTTATGTTGAATACTGTTTTAACCAATCTGCATCCCAAGGTCCACTCCAATATCACTCAAGAACAACCAATTTCTTGCTACTGTCAAAAGTCTTGACACGGAGAGGACCCAGTGGGTCCCATCAAAGACCTCTCCATTTGAATAGATAGAGCAGCTGATGCCATTAATGCCAAGGATAATTAGCAAGCATTTCGCCAGCTGGACACATCTTTGGGCCCTTTGTCCAGCGTAAGTTCCCTGAATACCTCTGTGGTAATACCAAACACTGAACAATCGATACCAGAGTCCTAGTAAACAAGCCACAAGACTAACACAAGGGCTGCTTTTCTTTAACTTTAAGAAAGGATTAGCTATCAGCCCTGTGACCCAGGGCCAAAGTGCTCGAGAACAAAGACAAAAACGTGGCCTTTAAATCGATAGGCTGGATTAAACGAATAGAAGAGGGCTAGGCCGGGAGACGGACCAGGGAAAGTAGCGACGATGCAAAACCTTGCTCACATGCAGCCCAGGCTTGCTTCAAGCTGTTACAGGGTCATAGAAACAGCACTGATGTTGTTTAGTTAGGCTTGGCAGTCAAACGCTCTTCATTTTTTAAGACGTTTACCGACAACTACATTTACTTGGCCCAGGTTTTGCCTTTTGGTTTGTCTTTCAATGGTATCTTCAGGGCGACGGGTACAAGTTGTTGAGCCAGTCAATAGAAGATGCCAAACACATTTAAAACACAGTCGGGGCCAAGTAGGACTGTCTATTAAAAGCAGGCGTTTGGAGGAAACACCAAATTACTGCTGGGGGGAGAGGGTAACCTAACCAGCCGAAGCACAAACACATCAAAGAATGTTACATATTTTAACAGCTTTATTTAATTTGGTCAAAACTATGTGAAATGCCTAGATCAACTGAGGTCTCAAACTATGTCAATTTGTTTCCAATCATCTCTAATTGTATACAAATGGCCCAGTCAAGGTAGCCTCTAATGGCTGTCCTTGAAGACCAAGAAGACATTTTGGGCACCGGAGGAAATGGATATTAGGAACCTCAGTCTCAAGCCACCACGCCCAACCAGCTGCCCTCCTGGCTACCTCGGTAAAATCCCTCAGCACTAACAGACCTCAAGTTCACACTCGACTTGACGAAATACCTCACACTTAGGGAAGGACGGGCTACTTGTAGAGCCAAAGTTACGTTCGATTACTAAATTACATTGAACCACCCAAGCTGTTGTGGAATTGCTTAATACGACCCTGCTCTTCAAGTTTCACAACTTGAAATAATCCAGTTTGTGGGGAGCAGGTGACCTCACAAGCCATATTAGTCAACAATAGCCTCAGAAAAATCCCTCAGGTCAGCAATAATGTCAACTTTGTGAAAACAGTTGGATACAAAGCAAATGGACACTTCATATTGAGCAACATGGAGCTAAACTGAATATTAAGATGTAGTATAGCCTGAAGTATAGCCTAGTTTTTGTAGTTGTGAAAGTGGCACTCATGAGCCAAAGCATTTCTGCGTTGTTTAGGCCTATACACGATATCCTATAATTGTGTACTAGGCTACATCATCCGAATTTGTGACGTATCATCCCAGAATGCATCTTCAATAGCTCTAATCACTGGATCCACTAACAGTACTTAACCCCTCCACAGTACCTCAGAGTACACTTTGCACATGAACAAAAAAGGGAGGTGTGCATGACGATAAATGAAAACACTAGCCATAATTGAGCAAGTCCCTGCCAGTGAGGGTAAGAAAGGCGTTTGATAGATGTGGAAGTAAGCTCCCTCAGAAGAGAAATTAGCATGTGCCAGAAATATTCCAGATAATGTTTCAGCCCGCAACGTCCACAGCTACTGACACTTCCCTTCATACGCTGAGCCAAAACGGGAAAAACGCACTACCGAATACCTGATCTACAACTTCCTGAACTTATCTTGGAAAACTTTCCAAAGGGTGGGAAAAAGTACAGCTACAAAAATAGAGTTTTGAAGGGCATACCGGGCGGAGTCGTGTTGTCTAAAAGGTTTGCTCTGAGCAAGAACCAGTCTGTATGCTACCTTGAGCGAAGGGGGTACATATATATTCAAAATGACAAGATACATGAAGATACTACTCTAGCCTCTTGGTTTGAACTTGAGCCAAAGAGGATGACAGTCACTATTTGCCTACCACTGGATAGGCAGTTAGAGGCGAGGTGATCTGATGACATCAAGGCAAAGACCACAATGAATAATTGAAGTGTTACCTTGCAATGGAAACTGGGAGGTTAACAAACCTCAGACTACTCATCTCCACTTCGCTATTAATAGAATGTTACAAACAACAGAGACAGGCAAAATATCATTACAAAATACAAGTTACAACTTCTTATTTGAAATGTAAATAACCACCTAAAAAATAAATATGCGAGTGCTTTACTTCACCTGATCGACCACTGGTAATACTCTGGAAACCATGTTCATGCCCATTTAATTAACGGTATCAGACTGATTCCTTTCTTCAAATCAGGAGTCACCTAGCCGCCTTACGAAGAAATTCCAGGCAGTTGGTTTGGTAGCAAAGTTTGACGCAGCGAACAGACGCCAGGTCGCCTCCATGAAAGGCGAAAACCCTACACAGCGCTAATTGGGCTAACCCACTTGCTTGGAATTGTAACATAGCATATATACAGAAAGGATTGCTACACTATTCCCCCCGTACAGGAAGATGTGTTCTCTGTGCTTCAATGGCTCACCTTGCTAGCTTGTCACAGAGTTGCCTTCTAAAGGCGGTATGAATGACAGTCACAAGGACCATGATTTGCGTCCTAGTCAGTAATGTGGAAAATAATGGTAACTAAATAAAAAATATATCAAATATCTGAACTGAAAAAAGCCCCTTTCATAACAGCACTCCTAAACAAGCTGAGCCTTAACCAATCACCATCAAGATCCCACAGCAAGTTGGTCACCACATGTGTGAAATTGTAACAAATCAAAGGAATTCAGGATAAATTCAGTCATTCAGGTTACCTGTGTCTGTGAATTGCAAAGCAAACAATGAGTACCAAGAACCTTTCAAATATACTGCCAGATGAAGTTGTAATGTAGACAGCCATATATCAGCAGATGTGAATAAAAAGTTTTTAATATCTCATGGGGCATAGTCAAGGCAAACTGGAAGTTGTATGGCAGTGGTATTCAAATCTGGCCCTCTAAGCCAGTTCCTCTTCATTTTCCCATTGCTATCCCCTAATCAGGGACTTCTGTTTTACCTCATCATTAATTGCCCCCACTTGGTGTCCCAGGTCTAAATAAGTCCCTGATTAGGAGGTTGCAATGAAAAATTGGCTTTGAGGGCCAGATTTGAATGCCACTGGTGTATGAGACCAATGCCATTTACCTGGTAGCTAACATGGCGCTCTCTCACGAACAGTGCTGTTTACTGGTATTTTATGTTAATTGACGTTAGGTGCCAGTGTAATATGTTTTCCAAATACATTTTGTTTCTAATGCTGCTTATACATTGAGCCAGAAGGACTTTCCGCTTTGAGTACTGAGGACAGTACTCAAAGCGGTAGGTTTAAAAAATAAAGTAGCGTCCAAACTTCCAGACAAGGTTACTTCATTCTAGTCCTGGGCTCCAAACCCAAATGTTACAAACAGCTCCCAAAATAGGGCAAAACAAAAAAAATGATGCAATTATGAGAACATTATGAGTAGGACGTAACCCGAAATAAGTCTTGACTTTGTTGTGAATTAAATATTAGCATGACAGTTAAAGGTGGGTGACTGCTGAAGAACCAATGCAGACCTACAGGAAACCTTGACTTTTACTGGACTGTCTTGCTTCAAATTTCCTACTTCCCAACAGTATCCATTTGTTGACTCAATTGTAAAATGAAAAATAAAGAAAATACTTTTTCACCAAACACACGTTTTAACGGTTTTATAATAAAGGCTGGACACTGCCATGACAGTGGGATATCACATACGAATAGCTATTTATTATTTTCAAAATGCTTCAGGCAACAGAAACCTACACCGTACTCAGTTCGGTCACTTGACGACTACTTAACTGGACACATTGTAATATTTATTATTCCCACCAGAAACCGCCCTGTGTCGTATTATACAGCCTACCATAAATTAGTCATGAACAACACCCGAAAGCACCAGCAACACCTAATAAACTGAGGAGAATCTGATAGGGTAACATCCAGATGACACAGCTAGCGAACTAAATACCGAGCTAGCATGGTTGCAAGAATTAATTCATTGCCATCTATACTGAGTGACATATAGGTTAGCTAGTTAATTGGAGTCTGTCATTCACGACAATACACACTAATCTACTGAGACGGTATTGCACAGTGCACGTGAAACAAGGTATAAACGTTATTCGTTACTTAGGATGTTATCTCGACATTACTCCCAAAAACCTGTCACCGAGCTGCAGGAATAGCTTACTATTTACCCTAAGCTAGCGAGTTACCTTTTCAGAAGGCCTTGCTCTGCTGGGTAATGTAGCTAGCTAATGTAAGCCGGTTAGCATAATGTCGCAAGCAAATTTGCTAACCAATGATTCAAAAATCTACTGCTCCATAGCTCAGTATTATTATTTTACAAATCAAGCGCATATGTTCATGGGCCTTTTACTAACTAGCCCCCACCCCACTTAATAAATGGTTCCCCCCCGCCTTTCAAAGTTGGGCCCTCCCCTCATTCTCTTACCTCGGAATTTCAGTTCGTGCTGTGGCTCCAAAAGCAGAACCTGATCTTGCCTGGCCATGTCCCAACCGTTCCAAGCAATGGGATTTATCTCAATGTAAGTGGTTTCCGTAAGAATACTCCTGTTGTGCTGATGATAGCTAGTGTTATGCTTAGAGATGTGACTATGCCAATTAGCTATGTAATTCCCCTGTCCCTCGGTCAATGCAAAAACGCCAGGGTGCTACCCGAGCTACTAGCGCCTGTTGTGATGCAGCAGGAAAGGAGTGAGTGAGGCTTCGTGCAACGTCACAGCCTCTGCATAGCCACTCAGTGAGGAGTGATGCGAGACCAGTTTCAACCAAGGGTTCTGAGGGCAAGGTCTCGTGGTCATCAATCTTTCTCAGGACCTTCTCATGTATCGTGTTGTCAGTGTTATGGCAAACATTTTGTAAACGATACACTGGAAAAAATAAAAACCTACAACTGCAGTCATTTCTGTTGTTCAACTTCAACCTTTATCACGCATGTACAAAACAAACTTAAATGAATATTATTATTATTATTATTACTTTGATCAATGGTCAACTCAAACAGATTTATTATGTACAATGGGTGTAGGTGTGTGTGCATCTGTAGACAATTAGGCTAAACATATCTGTGAAAGTGGAGGAAGGATTAGAATCTGGCCCTAAGATTAGCCTGGGGGTTCCACACCAGACTGTGTTACTGACCAGCACTCTCTGGGTTTGGGTGGTTGGTAATTAAATTGGGTTGCCTTGCCTCATCTCACTCTAGTGACTCCCTGCGGTGGCTTTGGTGCATGCAAGGTCAATCAAGGCTGAATTATAGAGTTTCTCTCCAGCACAGAAGGATTTTTGCACAGACTTCCTGGATGAGCGATCAGCATGTTAAGAACCAGAACGGCATTGGATATGCTTTCAGAATACATGTGTATCTGGATATTGTTTGTCCTGAGTCCAGTGGAAGTTGCGATGGAGCAGGTTCTTATCTGCGAGTTGGATATCACTAAGTGAAAGAAAACCCCCCACTAAAAAAAAAGCAGGCACAGGCCTTTGGTGCACCTATTTAAAGGAGCGGTTAACTCCAATACTCTAACCGTTTTTTTTACTTTGATAGGTACAATAATTTACACAAATAGTATTATAATAAATGTGCATTTTGACTGTATTTTGATTATCTTACTTCAGTCACATCAACTCAATCACTGATTTCAATTTCTGAGATCTCCTAGGAATGATCAAGACATGTACGGTGACATTCAATGTAGACCAGTGTTGGTCACCAATTCAAATGTTTTGATTGAAATGAAATTGTCCTCCATGTGCAAATTATCTCCTTGTGCATCAATTTAAGTCTTACCGGAATTGTTAAAAAACACAGTAGTCAGAAGTAGTGTATGTTTTTAAAGAGCCAACGTTTTACAGTTAGGATTTTCCATCACCAAATCCTTAAGCGGGTATCAAAATTCTGAGTATATATGGGCCTGTTTAGCATTAGTTAACCCTCTAACAGTACTTCTAACATGTTTAGGCTATTCAACTAAACGCGTTATTTATTTTTTAATTTAAAAGCAACTTTACTTGTACTGTTCACATCTAGTTCCATATATTTCTGTCTTTTTACCTAGCTGACTAGTGACATGCATTAAGTTGCTAAGCTAACAACTGAAAGTACCAGCTACACAAGCAGGTGAAGTTAACTTGAATTACCTGCAGATGTAGTTACCTATACAGTTGAGTTATGCACTACAATATGAAAATACACTGATCAGCCATAACATTATGACCACTGACAGGTGATGTTAATAAGTATGTGTCCGAAAACACAGTGCAATCACAGTTTTTGTTGCATATGGGGCTGTGCAGCCGCAGACCAAGGTGGCCCATGCTGACCCCTGTCCACTGCCAAAAGCACCTACAATGAGCATGTGAGTATCAGAACTGGACCACAGAGCAATGGCAGAAGGTGGTCTGGTCTGATGAATCATGTTTCCTTTTACATCACATGGATGGCTGGGTGCGTGTGCAATGCTTACCTGGAAAACACATGACACCAGGATGCACTATGAGAAGGAGGCAAGCCGATGGAGGCAGTGTGATGCTTTGGGCAATGTTCTGCTAGGAAACCTTGGGTCCTGCCATTCATGTGGTTGTTACTTTGACACGTACCACCTACCTAAGCATTGTTGCAGACCATGTTTATCCTTTCATGGCCACAGTATTCCCTAATGGCATTGGCCTTTTTCAGCAGGATAATGAGCCCTGCCACAAAGCAATTATGGTTCAAGAATGGTTTGAGGAACACGAGTTCAAGGTGTTGACTTGGCCTCCAAATTCCTCAGATCTCAATCCAATTGAGCGTCTGTGGGATGTGCTGGACAAAGAGGTCCGATCCATGGAGGCCCCACCTCACAACTTACAGAACTTAAGGGATCTGCTGCAAACGTCTTGGTGCCAGATACCAAAGCACACCTTCAAAGGTCTGATGGAGTCCATGCCTCGACAGGTCAGGGCTGTTTTGTCGGCAAAACGGGCACCTACACAATATTAAGCAGGTGGTCATAATGTTATGGCTAATGGGTGTATTTGTCCAGTAAACCACTGATCTGTGGAAATCAGTCTACTTGTGCCATGTTTTGCACTGCATATGGATTCGCTTGTGTAAGTTACTTCTGGCGACATGCAGTTGGACAGTTTCCATGGGCGACTGTTTGCATGTCGTGTATATTAATGGCGCTGAAGTACCTTTGCATGGCATCTGCTGAACATTCGTACTCGGGAATAAAACTTTTCAAATGATCTGCATTTTCCTTCACTTAGCAGGGTTCATATCTTGTTGGGTGATTATGACGATGGACTATTCAACTAACATGCCACAATTATATTTTCATAAAATGACTGTAGCACAGGTTCACTTGAAACCACTATCAATGCGAGTGTTTCGGTTGTCATGTCGATTTTCTACACTAATTTCTTTCAAGTGCAGTGGACCCTCCCCCAAACCCCCTTCCCCTCAAAGTGATACACACACTTCAAGTGCCATTTATATATAGACAGGCTACCCAAAGTGTCATATTTATTTGGAGCCAGAGCTGGCTGTCACTGGAACAAGAGGACCTATTACTTAACATCGCTGTCTTTTCTTCCCCCTGAAGCACAGAGCCCCGAAGTAGCTCTTATGCAAGCCGTTACGGTGTTATTCTAAGTACTTACACCTAACACAGTGGCTCCCAACCCTTTTCAATTATTGTAGCCCCAAAAAGATTTTACACTGCTTGGAGTACCCCTCGAGTACCCCCTCATGTTAATTTCAATAGTAAACCTGTGGTGTCGTGTTTACGTACCCCCTGTGGAGCGGCCAAGTACGTGGGTACTAATACTCCTGGTTGGGAACCATGGCCCTAACAGTCCACTTCTTCATCTTGGTCATGGATTCATTCAAAACCAGTCCTCACAATAAGGCACGTCCTTCATATACTATTCAATCTGCAACACCATTTATTTTATTTTTATTAGTAGTAAACAGCTAGACAGTTCCCTTTTGACATTTTAAACAAACCTTTTTAGGCTTTGTTTTGTTTACAATCATTATGACAAGTATAAAAGCTAAATATGGGCAAAGGTACTGGTGATATTATTGTACATGTTTAGGTCTATGCCTGGCATTGCAGACCAGACAATTCACGCACAATACATTATGCTCAATCTTGCAGGGTAAATAGTAATTTGCGTTCATTTTTAGTGAATTGGAAAAATAGACAATAAACAATGATGGCAGCAACACATTCTCAGGACCAGCCCAAGACTGTCCACACTTTTCCAAAACAACTCATGCCTGACTGTCGGTCTTCATATATCTTAAACCATCTAATGCCTACTCATATAACAACTGCGTAACTTCAAGTTTTTTCACGTCAGCCATAACCAGCAATTGACGGGGTGAGCGATAAAGTATTTTTGTGTTAATAAAAATTACTTTTCCAACGACAGCGAAGCAACTCGATCTTCTATAACAGTGCAAAATAAGCCACACGGTACAATAATGAAGCTATTAACCACGCTATAAATCAAAGGCTATGAATCTAGTCAATTCCCTCCAACGAACAACACAACGTATCGGGTATTTTCAGGCGTGTTTGATGCAGAAAAATGGCAGTTACAAACGGCTGCAAAAACATCAGCAATAATGTAAAACACCATATGGTTCGGTGCATAAATACAAATATTTCATCTGAAAGTGCAGCTGTAGAAGTACCGGAGTAAAAAAAAAGAAAAGAAATGCACTGTCCTCCCTAACTAAGATATAATTTCAAGTGGAAATCAGTGAGGTACCCTTAAATGCAAGAAAACCATAACCTATTTTTAAATATTTTTATAAGAATTGACCAAAAAGTATCATATACCCATCTTATAGATTGCCTTAATCCATAGGAATTCTTGTTTGTCACATTTAAGTATCCTTTGCCATAAAGACAATTATTGCACTGACATTTTTGTAAAAAAAATCCTGAATAATATACAGCAACAACTCTAATAAGCTACAACTATTTTCAAGGATTATTAAAATGCATCTTGGTAAAAAATAAACATGTTGAACAAAAAGCAATGGAAACAAGTCTGAAAGACGCCATCCATGACTTTTGCAAAGAACCAATTTTTGAAAGCGATTGGTTTGATGGGGCATCTTGGGAGCCGTTTTGCCCTGACAACTCCACTTTGATAACCAGTGGCCAAAAATCCCAGAAAGTATGTTTCAAACAACATACAGCTCCCGAATATATTAAGAGACCAATGCACCTTTGAAAAGGAACGTTTTGAGTGAGGAACAGAAATGTTCAATTTGCTGTGGTCTCTTAATATTAACCCTTCTGTTCCTCACTCAAAACCTTCCTTTTCGACTTTTTTGGAAAGGAAAGAAGAAAGTGGCAGTTGTCTCTTAATTTTTTCCCAAGCTGTATAAGATGCCCACCATGCATCCAAATGATCCATCCTGACCATTTACATCCATTCTGTCTCCCCACTCATTCAAAATCACTGGTCTTCAATCAATACATGTAGTTTCCTTAATTCTTTTCAGAGACATTATTTCCTTGTAACTCCATGAAGGGAATGAACAGTTGCAAACATTAGGAAAAGGACCGATATCTGGGAGGCCAGGGGGCCCTTGTGTGGCTGGTGTAAAAGCGCGTGCCCACGGGGGGGCTTTTTGGCAAGAGGGAAAGCCACTAAGAGGAAATAAAACTTAAAGGGGAATAATTACACTGACATCTCTGTAGTAGGTGTTGTTCCCACACTGCCAGTCACATGGAAACAGAGATGAACTAACATGCGAGACTCCACACGCTACACAGTCAAGCCATGCAAGGCTGCAGACTGAACATGTCCCTTTCAGTGTTCTGTTCAGCACTTGGCTTTGTGTTTTTGGACCACATCTTCCAGTTCCACTGCATTCAACATCCACCTCAATCTCTACTGAACCGCTGGCATCACAGAGGTGGAGAAGGAGAGGCAGCTGGCGCCGGAAAGAAGGGGCGAGCGGAACGAATCAGACCGGTCCCTCGAGGGGAAGCCCATCGTTCGGAATAGAAAGGAGATCGCGGTTCATTAGCAGGTCAGCATGTCAACATAATGTCATGCTCGACTCTGTACGCGTAACCTTTTCCTCGAGAAAAGATCTAAGCACAACGCGTGTAGGTTAGAACGTCCTAGAACAGGTCAAGTTTCCACATAATCCCTTTTTATCTCAGGCCAGGTAGTAAAACTACGTTGGGCGTGCAAGCCAATGCTTATTCTGTGATAGAATGAGAAAAGAAAGACAAAACGATTTTTATGGGACAATTAAAGATTTGGCAGGACCTCACAAAATCACTCTCCTGTAAAAAGTCATAAAAAAAGGTTGAGGGGGTCAAAGACATTCGGTTTTGCCAAACAACACAAACAGTTAAAATGCCATTTCGGAAACATCCAGCACACAAAGAACACTAACAAGGCTGGAAAATTGTTTTCATTTTCTATACTACTGAAGTGGCCATGTGTAAAACGGGAACGTCTGGTTGGTCGAGGACCTCGCTGCCATTAACAGGGCGATTTTTGTTTGTGTTATCGGCAACGGTTTGCTGAAAACCTGCCTCAGGGGTTAACAGACCGATGTGTTGTCTGTTACATGTAACAGACAACACAGCTACACTAGGATCATGCACTTCCAGTTGAATCCTATTACAGTTGGTATTATGAAGCAGGGCAGTTATCAAACAGTTTAGGGAAAACAACGGAATTTTTTTAAAAAATCTACAAGATGGTATGTTAATATGTCAAAATGGTCTATTAACTGTAGTCAATCATTAAAAGTCCCTACATATAGAGGAGTGGAAAAGTGCATATATGGGCCTAAATAATTAAGAACAAACGTGTTGCTATTTGATGTGTGGTAACTCTTCAAATAGACTGTTCATAAAGTCACCTTACAGAAAACACACGCATCACAGAAAATAGACCCTGCAGATGAACGCACATTGTGGACAGACAATGCAAGGAGGATCATGTGGGGGATTACAAGACCTGAACAGAAACAGCGTCTTTAACAGAACGCAGGGAGGGGAGCTCTTGCTACTCGGAAGAGCCGTAGCAACATGCTTTGTCTGCGGACCAAGTGACTATGACACAACGTCCCTAAGGGCCCCTATTTGACAATCTAGTGCACTCCGTTTGACCAGGACGCCCAGAGCTGGGGCTGAAATGATTCACTTCACAGGAACGGAGTGTAATCTGAGGCAAAAAGGAACACGGCCGTGGAGAGGAGCGAGTCTGTTGTAGAGCCACTTTGGGAAAGGCCCCATACGAGAGCCCGTGGACAAACCTTTTGGTGGTTTGTTTAAGGAATACAACAAGACAGCCTCACAATAACCAAGCCTAAACTCGCTGCGTAGAGCAGAGAGACGGGGTCAAAGTGTCAGGCAATATCCCAGCGAACTGCGATGTGCCGGCCTTTTAGAGTGCGGATGGACGAGGCGGCGGCGGTAGAAGTTGTCGGATCCCAAGGAAGAAGTTGTGTGTGTGTGTGTGTGTGTGTGTGTGTAGCTCCCAGCCCCTTGGTGCAGGTCTGTGGTGAAAGGGCCAACAAGTAGAGAAAGGTCAAGGGTCAGGGTTCAACAGCAGGTCCGGGTCTCAGAGGGCTGGCGGCGCAATTTGAAGCCCTTTGTTGCAGCCCCGCCGCCTGTATCTAGGACAGGGATCCTTTGACCTACGGGGGGGCACAAAATGTGCAGGGGGGTTAACAGAGGCAGCTAATCCAATGCTGCTTGGTCAGAAAAAACAACACGACAAATTGGCTATTAAATCCGAAACCAGTTATTCAAAAAGCATAAATTAGGCCCATAGGAAAGAATTAAGGGGGAAAAAAAACACTTACTTATCTCGATAAAGACCTCATTGATATTAATGGCGTTCTTGGCACTCGTCTCCACAAAAATGGCATGGATAGAGTCAGCGTAATCCTTGGCGTCCTTCTCAGAGACTTCCCTGTGGAGACATGTTTCTTTTAAGTCATCTTAAAAGTGGAGAGCTGCAGTCTCTTCGTCTCCTTTTCTGCATTTGCACTGAGCTGAAAACACGGGCCTGGCCCAGGCAATTCAAGGGACGTGAGCTACGGGCTTTGCTTTGGCCTGTCAAGTCGTTTTACATCAGTGCAGTCAAGGAAGAGGAACGAGACGGATCGAAGAGTAGAGGGAATGGCGCACCCTCCGAGCCTCACAGACTTTATCCCCACTGGACACGGTACTACATGGTACTCTGTACTAAGGCCCTGGTTCCGTCCGTAGCCTGCAGTGAACTGGACATGTCATGTTACACGGTACTCTGTGAGACGGCAACCCGAGGAGAACAAAAACGGATGCATTACTTCTCTAGTAATGTCATAAATATGATTTATTTACCTGGGCCGTGAATGGGACTGATCCTAATGGCATTTACCCATCTACCACCCATTTGCATTAGTTGTAATTGGCTCAATAAGCACTTATGGATTTTAAAGCATTAGTTCCCTCCGCTGCCCCAATTAGGCCCACGTAGCAGTTAAAGTCCTCTCATCTATAACCAGCAAGTTGGAGCGACATGACATACATTACTCAGCTTCACCCAGTGGGTCTCCAGCTGTCAGTAACCCTTCCTCAGTATGGTCACATTGTTGGAGCCGAACGGTAAAAATAGCTCGCCGCAGATGTTTGGCATCATTTCTTGCGATTGACATTTGGTAGAGTCGCCGACCGTCACAAAATCAACTAAACATTTTCTTCAGGTCACTGAATTTGTGGTAAATTTGGATTTGGATTTTTTTGTAACTCTTTTTGCCATCTGATACTTTTTCCACATTGGCTCAACATCATTTAATTATTTTTGTTAAAATGACATGGCTTTGCCGTTGATGTTCCTTGCCAAACAAAGGGGTGGTAATTAATCTTCATTCGAAAGAGTAGCACGAGCAAATCTCTTGTCAACAACTCAGCGCTTTGCGTGGTGAGATGTCTGTTAGCCGGCCACGCTGCAGGAATGTAACAATAAGCGGATGGTCGCGGCCCAAATGGCAGCCTACATTCTGCACTACCTTTGACCGAGACAAGGGGATAGTGATCCATTCGGGCTGCGAACCTGGACAGGGGGATTTATTTACCTGGCATCAGAGAGGTCACACTTGTTGCCAGCGATGGCCACCACAATGTTGGGAGGGCCGTGCTGTCGAAGCTCTTTCACCCAGTTCTTCAAAGTCTGGAACGAGTCCTGAGAAACATGGTTCAAGGCATTATTACCAAATTCAGTCAATTCCAGAAGTCAGCAAACGTCCCCTCCCGATGGCCTGGGACGGTCAGGTTGACATTTTTAAATGTTGCTCGATGCTCTAGAAATCTGGGATGTCCTTCCATTTGAGGGTATTGTATTTGACATTCACTACGGCCTAGATACATACAGACAGAAGCATTTAAAGGCCAAGTACACCACACATATTGCAAGGTAGTAGAGTTCGCTTTACGTTACTCAATGAATGACTGTGTGGTTTGAACATGGTTGAAACATCTGAATGGGAACCGTGGAAACACAAAGGTCTCTTTCCACATGGAGTCAGTGGCACATGGTACCTGGACACATATATGCTTTAAAGTGACCACAGGCCCAACATGTCCAGCAGCCTACAGGGTACCCAAGATTTGCAAAGGTCAATCTAGTTAGAAGAACAGGAGGTCCCGGGGGGGGTTACATTTTATATCATTGACAATCACAGATTTAGCATTTAGCTCATTAAACAAGCCCTTTACAAGCACTAAATAAAAAGAAAAAACTAAAAGCATCACAGCGTGTATCCAGAACAAGGAGATAACCTACCTCTTTAGTGATGTCATAAACAATGATGGCGGCCGCAGAGCCTCTGTAGTACATTGGCGCCAACGCACGGAACTGTGGGAAAGCAGAGACAGAATGTAAGTAATGGGCTGCAATCACTATTTAAAGAAAGAGGCTGTCCCACTGCAGAGAGAGAACAGTTGGTTTTCTAAAGCCTTAAACAGGTCTTTATTTACAGCCAGAACGGTTTGATGGTTTGTAAGGTCATGAACCATGTGTTCATTTTTAGTACTGTAGATCATATACTGAAACAGGGGAACTTACATTTTTTGGTTCACAAGAGAGAGCATTGCGTCTATACTGTAGATAACTCACAACTGTTCATATAGGACATCCTTGAGCAAATCAAGAGTACCCAAAATAGCACAGAAATTAGTCCTACCACCAATCTGCAAGACATTCACAAAGCACCAATAGAAGTCTTATACATGACAGCCACCGCATATCAATTCACTGGACAAGATCTGAGGTAAAACATCAACTCAAAATGGAAGGATTGAAACTAAGAGGTCGTCTTCCAAACCCAGTGGCTTTTGTTACATTGAAGTACTGCAAGCCTTTCCACAGGAACTCACATGTGGTAACCATCAGAGGAAAGATGAGCACAATGTGTCAAAAGCAGTTAGCCATTTAATATTTATGGAGAACTATACATTTGGTCTTCACCCAGTAGATCAGAAAACCATGCTTAATAAAAACAAGCTGAGGTCATAATTTCCCATTCCATCGTTGGGGGAAAAAAACTTGATGTTTGCCAGTTCCTGGTATTTCATATTGTCCACTTTCCAAAAGCTTATGAGTTCTGGCTTAAAAATGTCAGTGCAATTAGTAAATGCCTGTTCATAAAAGGCTAAATCGAAAGCCTGTTTTGGACCTTAAACTGGATTGGTAAAGAAAAGCATAAAAGATGGCTGGAAGGAACAGTTGACAACTAGGGAGAAAACAATCCATACTAATATAGTAAAACATCACAATTGCACGCTACAGGCCAAATTACCTGCAGCAAGTATTATCAATCACAATCTTACACTTTGGAATAATTTGCGGTCTATGTAGAAATACTTATATAACAGGTAACAAGCACTCTTAAAAAACTGCTAGACACTAATATCAAATCAGTAATTAAGATCCAGGCATTAAGTACTTGCTAAATTTGGTTGGACTGTAATAATTCACACTGCATAGTAACTTTAGCTGCAACCGAGTCAATTGGAAAGTAACCCGTCATTAGTCAGGCTAGGATTTAGCTCCTCGTCTTCCTACATCAGTGGATAATTACACCACATCTTCAAAACATAAGCATATTTAACCATGAAAGGGATAATAATCAGACATGTCTAGCATTAGCTAATGAAATAAATATTTAAGCTTGATAAAACAAACAGGGAGATACCCCAGTCAAACGCTGGCTCGGTACAACCCAGGCTTTCCCGCCAATTCACATTTTCCTTACTACGAAAAGGAATAAACTATCCTGGTTTGGAATGACACGGTTGCCTCAGGAAAAGCACACATTCCGGGCAATTACAGTTGTTAATAGTTGTTACTGGCCTCGAGACTACAGGAGGGAGTCCAACTCGGGATACTTGGCAGACGACAGCAAAGGATGATGCCTGTCTAACCGGCGAGCTCCACTGCAGCCAGGACCTACCGGCGCAGCCAGTCTTGTGTGGTCCCCTTCAGAAGTGCACCCTGGGATGATTTCACCGAGAGGGCTAGATCGGCGCCCACATCCCCAGAGCGTCTCCAGGTAGGACCGCTGATCCAGGATCAGGTCCCTGCCTGTCCATATAATGTGTGCCATTATAGGAAAACTGGTTCCAGATCAGTGCATGCTAGTCAGAGAGGCTTTGTGGATACCGGGCCAGACATCTGGCCACACCGGAGCCATAAAAGAAGTGCTTCTTATTTTGCTAAGCATGTGCAGATTAATTACTGAAATTATGAGCCTGGCAACCAATGAAAGGTCCACGTCGGTGCCAGGGAATGCAGAGGGAACCCAGCTCCTCCCCCGCGAAGGAGAATTGGGGGATGGTTGGTGATGGGGGGGGGTAGACCAGGGGTGTTGA
>JACXGJ010001175.1:50363-91679 GCA_016801105.1 Esox niger
GGGGGGGGGGGGGGGGGGGGGGGGGCAGACAATGGCTGAGTTTTATTAGTATTTATTAGCACAACTGTTTGACAGATCACATCACCCGCATACAGCATCTTCTGAAGGATGACCTATTTCTGTCTCTCTGTGTCGGATACAGTGCAAGGATTTCCAAATTTAGACTCACACGCACGCAGCCTGGTAGAAAAGCCTCACAGCAGATCAGGTTGAGTGAGCCCTGGACTATCGCCTCATGTTTTGACAGTTGATGGACCACTCGTCTTTACGGTTCAAAAGACGATGCACACGGACGGCAGGCTTTAGCGTGATAATGTAAAAATAAACACAAAAGCTCTCTTGACATGGCACTCGTAGCTGAATGGAAGAGGTTGTGGTTTTTGTGTGTGTCTGTGTGCATGGTTCTATTAAAGATAGAACACAAAGATATGTCAAATCACTGACACAGGAAGAAGGAAAAGTTTGCTGAAGTTTCTAACAACCAGAAGCTTAGAATTTGAAAGGCAAATTTATAGTAAATTAAGCAGAGCTTTTTGAGCATTGAAAATATGCAAAAACCATTATAGCATAACCTACCACTGAACTACAGGAAAGGGCCTCATGAAAGCAGGAATGAAAGAGCTGGGGTTTTGGTAGGGTAACCTAAATGCAAGCTAAGTATCGCCCCCTGTCAGGCACAATACATTACTGCACTTTGAGATCACTAAGGCCCTGTATGAATTACTTGTCATCCTGCATAGACAGATCAGTAAGAGGAATAATTCTATTATATTTATAACAAATCATTAATTTGGCTACAAACTAATGTGTAGGTTTTGCCTTTTTTAATACTCTCAAAGCAAAGACTGCCAAAGATTCATTTACCATTTTTACCACTTGAGGTACAATAATATTTTTATATTTTATTCCAATTTAATGAAAACAGCAGGAAGGATGTACTTGTATTTAAACAAGGCCTATATGCTAAAAAAGAACACTTCTTCTGGACAAAAGAAAACAGAAGGGAGATGACAACTAACCCTCTCCTGCCCTGCAGTGTCCCAGATGAGGAACTTATGCAGCTCATTTTGATACTGCACCGTCTTGGTCATGAAGGAGGCCCTGGAAATAGAAAACAGGGATGCAACCCAAATGTTTGAGTCAGGTGTTCACATAATTATTTACATGAACTGCATTTAAATTCTCATTTACAATGACAACCAGGCCAAATGCATACAAATGATAAATGACACAATTATACAAATAAAAGTCAAATACAATTTCATATTTACAACTTACCCAATAGTTGGGTTAATGTTGGGGTCAAAGCTATCCTCCACAAACCTCCAAACAATGCTAGACTTTCCAACTCCAGTGTCCTGAAGGATCCAAAAGAGAAGAGTCCAGCTGATGTAATATCATCCACAAATTCATCCATACTAGTTTACATCTCAACACAAAATATTTAACATCGTCAAAAGGACACATTTATAAATAAAAATACATATACTGGATGAAGTAAAATGTATACCGCCCAATATGCTGCAAACATCCAGGAACACATACAAAAATATAAGTAGATATAATATTGGCTTCATTGTAGGAGTGCATTTTCGACAAATATCGTCCACTTGAATCTGCTATACCAGCAAAGACTTTATTTGACAGGCTGTAATCAGGCCAGCTGCAGAACCAGCAACGCGTCGGTTGAACTGCTCCGTTTGCAGACACTAACACAGGTTGTTCTCACACTGACAGTCATGAAACGTGGAGAGGTGGAGAGCTGATCACCTGGTGCAATTGAAACAACCTGGAACCTAACAGACATGAATGTGGAGGTGGTGGCACACTACAGAGAAGTCTCCCAACACCTCACCTTTGACATGGAGGGTTGAGCTGTCAATTCAGCTGAATCATTCAAACTCTTAGGGACTACCTTCCACAGCCTCAGGTGGAAGGACAACATCACAGCTATCACCTAGAAGGCATACCAACAGACGCTACACTTGCTGCAGTTGAAAAAGCAAGAAATCTCACTGTCAATCCTGATCAAGGTTTTAGCATCAATTTCATGGTCCATCTTCTCCCTCGTCATCTGGTTTGGGACAACATCTGCCTGTTACAGGGGAAAACTTTAACACATTTTATGGTCCGCGAAAAGGGTCATCGGCTGTCACCTGGCCACTATTGCGATCGTACCTGACAAGCGAGCAAGTAAATGTGTAAGGCAGAACACAGCTGACCCGTCATCTGTTCCAAAAACTCACTGTCAGGCAGATGACATGCGTGTCAATCGTGACCAGACAAGTCCTGCCACATGAAAAGTTTCTTTCCCGTGCTGTGGCCTTTGGCACTGGCCATCTTTCCCGCAGAGACTAAACACTAGGGTAACCACGTCACCACAGTTCATTTCCCTGTATTCAGATATCCTGTGCTGATTGAACTGTAAATCCATGAGTGAACTTGGTGTGCATGTTGTGTATTCTGACACCAATAGCACGACAACACCAAGTACCTTTCACAATGTGCAGCAAAATGTGATTGGCGAATGAAGATTATTGTAATTAGAGCAAGCCAAGTGTACAGCACCCCAAACTTTTAACAAGCATGTGCATTTTATCACTTGATACTCCCATTTGAACTGAAAAGAAAAAAGTACTATAGTTACATAGATAAAAATAACGTAGTTTCTTACCCCAAGAAGGCAAACTTTTAACTCTCTTAGCGCCATATCGATCTTGAAATTAATAGAATTTCTATTAACATTCCAACCCCTTTGACTGCTAGCTAGCTAATTAGATGTTTCAGTTTTTGACAGCCTTTTAGCAAATAACACCTACTTTCATCAAAAACTTCTAAAATAAGCCCATCCAGACTGACGACTAAAAGATGTACACATCAAACTCAGAACGTTGAAAGTCACTGAAATAATTAGCCATATTTATTTAGTACAAAATAGAAGCGTAACGACTCCATCTTGAACTACGGTCCTATATGTCACGTGATACTCCGTTTCCTTTTTGTTTAGAAATGTATGTAGCCAACACGCTTTTTTATGTACGACGGAATATCATTAAAGTGTATTTTGATGCATAATGTACTACATGATTTTGTATGTAATAAAAATCATAGGAAAAGCAACACCAGGAAGTACTTTCAGGAAGTAGTTTTGGCTACGTTGAGTGACAGCAGATACGCTAGTTGGCCGAGCAGATAATCAAGATGGCAGGTAATGTGGCTATCATAACATATCTTGAACTTCAACCAAATCGTGTTTGCCAATATACCGTTTATGGTGTCATTAATGCAGTAGACATACACTGATACGTATTTTTAGTTGTATTTTGTGTTGTGTTTAAGCATGTAAGGATGCATGGGCAGCAAGTTGTGTGTTCAAGCGAAAGGGCTAGCTAGCCAGCTAACGTACGTTACTGTTAGCTGGCTAATGTCAGCTAGCTATGCTCACACTCTAGCAAGCTAACTGGCTAAATAGTTCTGGCAGTTATTTGTATCTGCTTGTTGTTGTCAATATCACATTGCTAATGTCATTTATGCGCATGGGTTGTAGCTATAAAATGTTTCTTATATTAATAAGCTATCTAGCTAATATGTTTAATGTAATGTTAGTTTATATGACAGGCCGACTTGCTTTCCTTACTGTAATAGCTAAGGTAGCCAGTTGATCTTGCTAGGTAGCTTCTTTGCACCGATATCCTGGCTTACCAAATCCATCTGAAAACGAAAACAAAGGCATGTTTCGTTAGCTAGCGATACCTTTTAAGTTGGCTACCGTAAAGTATTATAACGCTAAAATAATTTTCCTCGTCTAACGTTACTTAACTTGCAAACTTCGTAGCTAGCGTTGTTATATTTGGCTTAGAAAGTAAACTATAAAGATTGTTATGGAATGTTTATTTACTTATGAGTGACTTTCCAAGCTAATTTTAGGTGTTTTTTTAAATCTTGCCCTCTATACTTATCAGATACCTTCCTAGCTTTTAACAAGATGTAGCTAGCTAGGCTATTGAGGAGAGTGGCTCTACCCTTACATAGTAACAGTTCAGGTATGTTACGCCAAACGTCGTATCCTGAGGGGATGTTGTAACTGGCAATTGACTGGTGTGAAGGAATGTGATTACTAGTCTGTACATTCTGTGCTCTACATTCCATTCTGCAGGTCTGTCTTTATATTTTGAAGATGGTCATGATGATTTGGATGACTGTGAGTACCCTCCCCCCCGAATTTAGAAAGATGTACTCTTTGTTTACTGAATATATTGATGTTGTCTTACTGCTTCTGGCCAGATCAGCAATATAGCAGCTTTATAATTGCAACACACTGGGTATTATGACGGTAGTGATTCCTTGTTGAAATTGAAGTGTGTACTTGTAGTCGCCACAGTTCACGCTTAATCCCTTCATCATGAACAAATAAAGATAGCCAAGTTGTGATTTTTCTACCCCCAATGCTGGATAGTTGGGTTTGATGACTATGGATCGGAGTGCGATGGGATTCGGATCACGGCTTTCCTGGATGCAGGGCAGGACAATCTCACCCCCCTGGGCAGGCTGGAGAAATACGCCTTCAGTGAAAATGTCTTCAACAGGTATGACTGAATCAGATGATGCTCTTAGTTATATGCCACAGGGAAACAATAGGGAATATTCAGACATAATGTGGTGTTTGGGCTGGTGCTGTCTGTTTTTGCTGTGTAGAATCTCAATACAGTGTAGATCGAAAGGAAAACTCTCAAGCCGCCATGATTGCCGTTACAGGCCTGGTCCTAAGTGTTTCTGGTGTGGTTTCTTCTTGCTTTCTGCTCAGTCCAAGATGAAAAGCCTGTTTGATGCCTTCAGTGGCTTTAAAGCCCTCTCGGTCTGCTTCCGGCTTAGCTTGTGCATGTCGACCACTGCAAATTAGCAGCATCAAGAGCTTTTATTTGGCCTTAGTCAAACTGAACTCGTGGAAGGGCTGTTTTCATGCTTTGCTTGTTAAGTTCAATTCCTTCAGTGGTGTTGTTTTCAGGTAGGTGTCTGTAATCAAACAATCAATCAAATGTATTTTTTAAGCCCTTATTACATCAGCCGTTGTCACAAAGTGCTTTTACAACAGTTTTTATCTGTTAATATTCTGATCTGCTAATGTCCTTCAGAATGGTGCCCTGGTTTCTAGATGTTAGTGCTGGTTGTCTCTCAAGGCAGATGTATTGGCCTGGTTTCTAGGTGTTGTTACTAACTTGACGCTGGTTGTCTCTCTAGGCAGATGTATTGGCCTGGTTTCTAGGTGTTGGTACTAACTTGGTGCTGGTTGTTTCTCTAGGCAGATGCATTGGCCTGGTTTCTAGGTGTTGGTACTAACTTCGTCCTGGTTGTCTCTCTAGGCAGATGTATTGGCCTGGTTTCTAGGTGTTGTTACTAACTTGACGCTGGTTGTTTCTCTAGGCAGATGTATTGGCCTGGTTTCTAGTTGTTGTTACTAACTTGACGCTGGTTGTCTCTCTAGGCAGATGTGTTGGCCTTGTTTCTAGGCATTGGTACTAACTTGGTGCTGGTTGTCTCTCTAGGCAGATGTATTGGCCTGGTTTCTTGGCATTGGTACTAACTTGGTTCTGGTTGTCTCTCTAGGCAGATGTATTGGCCTGGTTTCTAGGCATTGGTGCTAACTTGGTTCTGGTTGTCTCTCTAGGCAGATGTATTGGCCTGGTTTCTAGGCGTTGGTACTAACTTCGTCCTGGGTGTCTCTTTAGGCAGATGTGTTGGCCTGGTTTCTAGGCATTGGTACTAACTTGACTCTGGTTGTCTCTCTAGGCAGATGTATTGGCCTGGTTTCTAGGTGTTGGTACTAACTTCGTCCTGGTTGTCTCTCTAGGCAGATGTGTTGGCCTGGTTTCTAGGCATTGGTACTAACTTGACGCTGGTTGTCTCTCTAGGCAGATGTATTGGCCTGGTTTCTAGGTGTTGGTACTAATTTCGTCCTGGTTGTCTCTCTAGGCAGATTTTGGCCTGGTTTCTAGGCATTGGTACTAACTTGACTCTGGTTGTCTCTCTAGGCAGATGTATTGGCCTGGTTTTTAGGTGTTGGTACTAACTTGGTTCTGGTTGTCTCTCTAGGCAGATGTGTTGGTACTAACTTGGTGCTGGTTGTCTCTCTAGGCATATGAATTGGCCTAGTTTCTAGGTGTTGGTACTAACTTGGTTCTGGTTGTCTCTCTAGGCAGATATGTTGGTACTAACTTGGTTCTGGTTGTCTCTCTAGGCAGATATGTTGGTACTAACTTGGTTCTGGTTGTCTCTCTAGGCAGATTGTGGCACGCGGTCTCCTTGACGTGCTTCGAGAGTTCAGTGACAACGAGAACGACTTCATCAGCGTCATGGAGACAGTGGCCCGAATGTCAGAAGATGGAGGTAGGTGGCTTTCTCCGTTCTTCCTCCACGGTGTCTCTCTAATTGACAGTCATGGATTTGTGGTGTTGGCGGTGCTGTCTAGTAGGAGTGCAAATCAATCCCAGAATTGACAGGACATTTTCCGGTCAAGGACTTTACCCTTGTGCCGTTAGGATGCTGTTCTTTAGCAACATGTTCCCGTCTGTCTGTCGTCAGAGCCCACGGTGCGCGCCGAGCTAATGGAGCAGGTGCCCAACATCGCCATGTTTCTACACGAGAGCCAGCCCAACTTCCCAGCCGCCTTCTCCAGATACCTGGTGCCCATTGTGGTGCGCTATCTCACAGACCCCAACAACCAGGTAGAAACATCCTCCACACTCATCCTCGTAGACAGTCACAAAGCAGTTAACGCTCATCATCTCTGTGGACAGTCACAAAGCAGTTAACGCTCATCGTCCCCATGGACTGTATTAAAGCAGTTAGCGTTCATCGTCCCCGCGGACTGTAACAAAGTAGTTAGCGCTCATCGTCCCCGCGGACTGTCACAAAGCAGTTAGCGCTCATCGTCCCCGTGGACTGTCACAAAGCAGTTAGCGTTCATCGTCCCCGTGGACTGTCACAAAGCAGTTAGCGCTCCTTGTCCCCGCGGACTGTAACAAAGCTTTTAAAACAATGATCAGACCGCCGCCTGGCATTTTCTGCCTATGAACTTTAAATGTTTACTGGTCGATGGACATTTGAAAGGAGCATAATGGTAATTAGGCACTAAAGGGGTATCCTATTTGTGTAGGATGTGTGGCGCAAAGTACTACAGCCTGTTTCTCCTGGCTCACTGCCGTGTGGTCCGTTTCCTCTTTTGTACATACACCTCTACTGCGTGGTTTGATTTCAACCCAAATAAAAGGCACCCAGAATCGAAATCAGCTGATTAAAATGGGTCCGTATTGTTAAGTAAGGCAGTCAGAACAGATTGCTGTGTTTCATCCCAGGTCCGGAAGACCAGTCAGGCGGCACTGCTTGTGCTTCTTGAGCAAGGCCTCATCTGCAAGGGGGACGTGGAGGCCAAAGTGTGTCCGGTCCTTTTGGACCTCACCGAGCCCAGCAGTGACGACGATTACAAGATAGAGGCCGTCGCGGTAAGAGTTCTTTCATTTCAATCAGTTCACAGAGATGAAGCCCCCCCATCCGGGTTCATTCCCTGGTCACATCATTCCGGGTTGCTTCGGAATGACGAGTCTGAAATGGGCGTCTGCGGTAGGAGGGACGCTGGCTGTGCAGGTCGGGTTTGATCCACTGCTGTAGGTGTTTGAGAGGGTTTTGTCTTTGTAACCATGACGATGCTTTCTCAAATACGCTTAGCTGCGTGGGAATGCCTGGGCGAATCTTCCACCATCTCCTGAGTCCGACAGGGCTGGTAGAGAATCCACTTGTATGATTCCTTTGGGCTTGGATCTATGTGGAGGTCTGGGGTAAAGGTGACCACAGACCCTAATCTTGGGGTTAGAGTAGTGTTTTTCCCATCAGGTCCAGTAAGGGTTTTGGATATGGGTGTTGGTGGGGGGGGGCTGTTCTCCACGTGCCCTGCTGGGTTATCCCTGACTGTTATGCCCTCCTGTCCCCCTGCAGATCATGTGTAAACTAGTAACCATGCTGAGCAGAGACACCGTCCAACAGTTGTTGTTGCTGCGCTTCTGCGAGCTGTGCAGCGACGCCAGGCTCTTTCAAGTCCGCAAGGTGAACGCACGCACGCACGCACGCACGCACGCACTCACGTGATTCTTCTAATTGAATCTGGGCCGGCTGGAATCACGCTCCGTCGGTAGAACACACTTCTGACAAACATTGCCACACAGTGTCTAGTAATTGCTCGGATCCACCAGCATTCTCACAGAGCGATCAAACGGCATATAAAGCCAGGAGGGTTTTGGGGTTCAGTATGTCGGCCTACATTAATGCTGTCAGGTGGTTGGAATGTTAATCTCTCGTTGCGGTCAATGTCGGTTAGGAAAGGGGGATTTGAGCGTAGGAAGCAGGGAGGATTTTATAAGAGACCCTTTTGGGTTTCAAGAGCTTGTGACGGCTGTAATACTCCTGTTATTTTCCCAGACTGACTCCACTTCTGTTTACGCCATTCAGTAAAACGTAGTTAGTGTTACGAGGCAGGCTGTTCCCCTGTTTGTCTTCATATTAGCAGCAATGGTAGTCACACAGCAAAGATACACAACGCTACATGCTAACCACAGATCTTGACACTGTTTTCCTTCCAGGTGTGTGCAGCCAATTTTGGGGAGTTCTGTTGCATTGTGGGCCAGGATGCCACAGAGAAGTTACTGGTATGAGACACTTTGAATGTTGATGATACTTCCTCCTCGCCCGCTCTCAGACGTGTGCGTGTCAGTTGTTACACAACATCCCGACTGAGGCGTCTGTCGTTAACGACTGGTGTCTCGAGACGCGACTGGGGTTGTTTGCATTCCATGATACTTGCCTGGCACGTTTGTCAGGGAAAAGTGTAGCAAAACATTTTTTGGACAACATCAGTTACCTGCCCAGGCTGGGAGGGCATGCTCATGTGTGACTGGGAAACGTGTTTTTTGCCCTGATGGCGTGTGAACACAGGAACCTACCTGATAAGAGAGAAAATCTTGTTTCCTTTGGAAAACGTTCTGCTGTAGTTTTCTATATGAACACACCCTTGGTAGTCACTGTGTTCTGGTTCTGCTCCTCAGATGTCCAAGTTCTTTGACCTGTGCTCCGATAGCCTGTGGGGTATCAGAAAGGCATGCGCAGAGTGCTTCATGATCGTCTCCAACTCCACGTCGCCCGGGGTGCGGCGCTCCAAACTGTCTCCCCTGTTCATCAGCCTCATCAGTGACCAGTCTCGCTGGGTAAATAAGGCACAGGCACGCTCTCACAGGCACGCTCTCACTCTCACACACACTAAATGAATGATAAGCTGTCTGGGGTGTATTCATTGGATTGTAATGCCAAAGGGTTTGTTTTTTGCAAAACGTTTTGTGAAAACTGAAGTGACCAACATCGACTGGGTCTTATTTACTAATGAAAGGACATTTTGTGTCCCGAAACGTTACATTGTTGACCACGTTTTATCAGATTAATAGTAAACATTCTATAGGTTCATATTTATTGTTGCATGTGGTTTTATTTGGTGTGATGAACAAGCCGTCTCCATCCTCCAGGTGCGCCAGGCTGCCTTTCAGTCCCTGGGACGCTTCATCTCAACCTTCGCCAGCCCATCAAGCACAGGGCTCTATTTCAGAGAAGACGGCACGCTATTGGAGGTCCCCCGGTGTCCTTCTGACAGGTTGGGACACACACACACTAAAATGTACTATACTAGTAAAATAGACCTGTGGCCTTTTTGATTTGGAAGGTATTATGGTTTTCATAAATGAACGTAGTTTGAAGTTTTCCAGTTTGTGGAAGTTGTAAACAAATGTGTTTCTGATGTGTTGATTGGCTGTCTGTTGCAGTGAGCCCCCCCTGTGCCCGGCGTCTCCCGCGCGTCGCTCCACCAATGGCCCCACAGAGAGACCCCCGCAAACGAACCAAGATGGCCGCTCCACCCCGTCACTGGAGTCCATGTCCAGGGGGGCCAGTAGTGCAGACTCCGCCCACACACCCCCCCGGGAGCGACGCGAAGGCCTGGCGTGTCACAACAGCAACCCCGCCGCCGCGCCCGCCCGGAACAAGGACACGGAACACACCGACGACAACTTCAACTCCTTCCACTACTGGAGGCCCCCGTTACCGGACATCAGCGAGGAGCTGGAGATCCTGAAGGCGGAGGCTCCTCGCGTTCAGACCGTCAGGGTGACGGAGGGAGGCGCTGGGTCAGAGGAGGAGATGGCTTGCCTGGAGCCAGCCACCAGCTCTCAGATACAGAAGGTGTTGGACTGCCTTCAGCCCCACATGGACGACCCTGATGTACAAGGTGAGGCGACGCGTGGAAACAGGATGATCCGTCAGAGCATTGCGTCGTTCGGTGCCCATCTCTCTGTCTAACGTCCTCCGGAACAAAGTACAGACTCTGTCTTGTTGTTTTCAGTTTCGGTTTGGTTCTTGTTGTTGAATTATAATATTGTGGTTGAATGGTTCTGTGCACGGCTAAACCAATAGGCCACACCCAGCGCAGCTATGCCAAAATGCACAGCAGTGTTAAAGGATACTGAATGGGTCTTGGGCTCTACCGAGCCCTCTAGGCGTTGGTGCCACAAGACCATAATCATGAATTTGCCACTCTGAGTGGGTGGCAATAGTATAATTAAAGAACAAATGTAATTGTAGTTGTTTTTTAAAACATCAAGTGGTTAAATGATTATGGAATAAAGGTTTTGTGGGCAATGGGCTGGATACCATCCAGTGTTTATTACACCTAAACCTTTATTGTTCAGTCTTTAACTGGGGAAAAAAACTACTTGTTCTCAATTCAGTCATGGGGTCAGAGCATTCAAGGGTGTTTGAACTTGATCTGTGTATTCACAAGTTTTGTTTTCCCCTGTTTTTCCCACACGTGTCCTCCAGCCCAAGTGCAGGTTCTGTCAGCCGCCCTAAAGGCAGCCCAGCTGGAGAGCCAGACTGAAGCGGAGGGTCAGTCTGACAGCCAGCCACCAGAGGTCCAGGACCGGGTCGAGTCCTCCCCAAATGGGAAGAACACAGAGTCGGGCGATGAACCTCAATCCCAGCAGGCTGGGGAACCAGCGCCCACGGTGGAACAGGAACATATACGGGTCGAGGTAGAAGAGACTGAGACGGAGACTGAGGCTCGGGAATCCCCTCCGGACTCACCGGTCCTGGTACGGGATGATTCGGACCAAAGCAGTGTGGTGGGTCAAAACGCCTTTTGGACGATTTAAGGGTTTGGCTATTAGGCTGTTCACCCATATTTAGATTTCAATCTGCTCAAACTCTTAGACTGATGATCTTTACAGAAGGGGGTGGGAATGTTTTGTCTGTCGTGTTAGTGGGATGATTTACGTTACCTGTTGTGAGCTGGCTCTCAGCTGTGGAGGGATGACATCTGTTGGGCTCTGGTCATGAATTATCATCCCTTAGAATGGTTGGATTCATCTTTAGTATTTGCAGTTTACAGATCTGACCAAAAGGCCTCTGTTTTCTTCTTTTGATTTCAGCGATTTTGCTACAGCAGTAGGTTACCTGAATCCCAGCCACAAACCTGTCATATGGATGTAATCTGGCGATATTATTGAAGCGTCCGAGCTAACCGATTGGTCTGTCTCCCCTGTTCTTATTGGTCAGGAGTCGGAGTTGACTGAGGCCATTGAGGAGGAGGGAAAGACGGAGTCTGCTCCCAACCAGGTGTGTGTGGAACAGAAATCCAAGGTCCAGGTCAGTCGGGTCTGTCCAACGCTGACCCTTAACACACCCAACTACGGCCCCTCAGAGAGAAACCTTTACGATCCTGGCATCCCGGAACAGGGACGCCCTCAAACTGGGATTAGGGACGCCCTCAAACTGGGATTAGGGACGCCCTCAAACTGGGATTAGGGACGCCCTCAAACTGGGATGAGGGACGCCCTCAAACTGGGATGAGGGACGCCCTCAAACTGGGATGAGGGACGCCCTCAAACTGGGATTAGGGACGCCCTCAAACTGGGATTAGGGACGCCCTCAAGATGGGATTAGGGACGCCCTCCAACTGGGATTAGGGACGCCCTCATACTGGGATTAGGGACGCCCTCAAACTGGGATTAGGGACGCCCTCACGCTGGGATTAGGGACGCCCTCACGCTGGGATTAGGGACGCCCTCACGCTGGGATTAGGGACGCCCTCACGCTGGGATTAGGGACGCCCTCACGCTGGGATTAGGGATTGTTCAGATCAGCAACTCTTAGATGTTTGTTTGTCAGAACATCTGGTCTGAGCGTGTTGTCCGGGTAACAGTGCTGTTTTAACCCGTCCTCCCCTGGCCCCGCCCCAGAATGTCATTCCACAGCCGCTGCTGGACCAGTACCTCTCCATGACCGACCCGGCCCGGGCCCAGACGGTGGACACGGAGATCGCCAAGCACTGTGCGTTCAGCCTGCCCGGCGTGGCTCTGACACTGGGCCGACAGAACTGGCACTGCCTGAAAGACACATACGAGACGCTCGCCACCGATGTGCAGGTGGGTGTGGTCCGGGGCCCTGCTGAAGCCTTACTGACCAATCATATTACACTTATAGAAAGTTGACTGGGCCCTATTCAGATTGCCAGCTGTATACTAAAATTAACAGGTTATAATAAACGTTTTTATCAATTTCTAAATGTGCTGTATCTACCCAGTGCTTACCTGGTGGTAATCCACTATTCATCTGCAGAAATGCCAAGGTTTTTGTAAAAAAGTTAAATATTGGCTCACTATTGGTTACGAAGCACTCCCGGTGGAACCTCAATTACCAGAGACGTATATCGTCCCCTTGTTTTGGATCATTGGATCGGACAGCAGTTGACATGACAGATGGCCAGGAGAGGGCGCTGACATGCAGCGGTTCTCAGTTAGGGCATTCATTGACATTCTTTCAATTCACAACATCCAACCAGATCAAGACCGTTGCTGATGAGAAAGCAGGTGTTTCTAATCTGCTCATTCAGTTATCCATTAGGATTTCCCTGAGCAGGTGTTGTTCTTCCACGAGTCAACACACACCACACAAACAATAACAACAACACAACACACAGGTCCGGCAGTTAGAGGCATTTTGAACAGAAACAATCCTACTAAAGTAATTAGGATGCTGGGTTCCTTGGGGATTAGTCAGTCTGAGTTGTCTGTCAGCTCGGCAGGAAGTCCTGGTGTTGTATATAATGCGTCCAACATTGTGCTGAGGAGCCAGGCTTTGTTCTAACCGCCCCTACAGTGGAAAGTGCGCCGGACACTGGCCTTCTCCATCCACGAGCTGGCCGTGATCCTGGGCGATCAGCTGACGGCGGCTGACCTGGTGCCCATCTTCAACGGTTTCCTCAAGGACCTGGACGAGGTGCGCATCGGCGTGCTCAAACACCTCTACGATTTCCTCAAGGTGAGAACGCTGTGCAACGGGTGGCTCCGGACCTGAAATAGGTTCCTGTCTGCACACGTCGTGTGTTCTTAACCCGCTTTCCTGGTCCTGATCGAGGCAAACGTTGACAGTTGGTTACATAGAGTTGATATGTGGGGTCTAACACACTGGGGCTACTGTTACACCTCATGTCCAAATTCACTAATAGACCTTCATAGGTACGTCATCATATCCGCGTTTTCACTCTGTTTGCATCCACTTCCCTGGCCTGCGCTCACTAATGAACACGTGGTGTCCGAACAGGCTGGTAAAACATCTGGATCGCAGTTCTAAGGTTATTCATCTGGCAGATGCTCTTATCCAGAGTTTATTCAGGCTGAGACAGTGGTGGGATGTCTGGGCACCACGGTGGCAGTCCAGTGGGTTTACCGTTTATCTCCGGCGCTGTGGTGTATCAACAGTCTGTCTTCTGTGTTCCCTGTGGCAGCTGCTCCATGCTGAGAAAAGGAGAGAGTACTTGTATCAGCTGCAGGAGTTCATGGTGACTGACAACAGCCGCAACTGGAGGTTCAGATATGAGCTGGCCGAGTAAGTCTGGCTCCCCGTCCGTACGGCTGTTTCTCGGTCAGATGGACGCTCTGTGTGAAAGATGGACGCTCTGTGTGAAAGGCGGACGCTCTGTGTGAAAGGCGGACGCTCTGTGTGAAAGGCGGACGCTCTGTGTGAAAGGCGGACGCTCTGTGTGAAAGGCGGACGCTCTGTGTGAAAGGCGGACGCTCTGTGTGAACGGCGGACGCTCTGTGTGAACGGCGGACGCTCTGTGTGAACGGCGGACGCTCTGTGTGAACGGCGGACGCTCTGTGTGAACGGCGGACGCTCTGTGTGAACGGCGGACGCTCTGTGTGAACGGCGGACGCTCTGTGTGAACGGCGGACGCTCTGTGTGAACGGCGGACGCTCTGTGTGAAAAATGTCTTAACAAGTAAATATCAGTTGTTTTCATGTTAAAAAAATCTAACCATCCTAAAAACAAGGTCAAAAGTTCTTAACATGCTAGATTATACCATTAGTTTTTAGAACATATGCTTTGGATATCGTGCAATTTGTCTTGTGCCATTGGCAAATTATTTCACTTATTTCAAGCAAACATCTCCTCAAAAACAGGTAAATTGTGTGGTTCCATTGGCAACATTTTTCACAGTGTTCTTGGACATCTCTCGTGGAATACCTCAGAGCGAGTGACCCTGTGTTTGTATGAGGGCCCTTGTAAATGACAGCGGTTGTTGACCTGACCACCTGTGTGTTTCTCCACAGGCAGCTGATCCTGATCATCGAGCTGTACAGCCACTACGACGTGTTTGATTACCTCAGACAGATAGCTCTGACACTCTGCTCAGACAAAGTGTCAGAAGTCCGGTGGATCTCTTACAAGCTGGTGGGTGGGCCGTTGTTACGTCAAGTTAGCTTGTGAGGTTTGGAGTTTCTTTGCGTTGTCACTGGCTCCTTGTGCTGACGGACATGGTGTTTATTTCATTGTTTTGTCTGCCCTAGGTGGTGGAGATCCTACAGAAGATGTATGCATGTGGGGCACACGACCTGGGCCTGAACTTCATCAACGAACTTGTCGTCCGCTTCTGCCACTGTCCTAAGTGGGTGGGCCGTCAGGCCTTCGCTTTTATCTGCCAGGTCGGGACAGCCTTTTTACTCATGAAACATCGCATTCATGAACATGAATCTGTACCGAAGCCATTCCCATAAGCCGCTTCTTCCAGTGAGTGTTCTGGAAATGTCTTCATCCGTTTCGGCCAAAACCCTGAAACGAGGCTGCGCATGATGACTATATGGTCACTGTTGACAGCGTCAAAGCCACTGAAGCTGACGGTTGAGTGACTAATCTACAGGACAACGGCTTGCTGTTAATATGTAAATCAGTCACAGTTTCCCATTGAAACACTGCAGTTCTGATCCAGTCCAACGCAGGCCATCGCCCACCCCGCAACGCTCAACGCCGCGTTCAGTCGTCACAGTGAATTAGTTCTGGCCTTCTTCCGATCAGCCGTCCCACACAGTTAGAACGTAACCATGCGGTTTCCACATGACCCGTGGTTGAAGTTCTAGTTGATGATTGGTTGGTAGGCTTAGCTGATTTCTCACTGCATTCCGGTTGGCTAATGAAGTGTTGTGCGTTTTAGCATGGTGACTGGGATCTAGGTAATTCAGGTTATTCAGCACCCAATGGAAGGAGACATTTCATTTCCAATGAACACAACCCGATTCTGCATGTCCGCTCTAGTATCACAATTTGTTTTTCAATTCTGGGAAAAATGTATCTCGTAGATCTACATCGTTTTTGCAGTGTAGGAGAACATGTTGCCCTGTGTCTACCTTTCCTCTCTGGGTAGCCTGGTCTGTCTGTGACGACCTGTTTCTATGGTCAGGTTGTGCTCACTGAGTGTGTACGTTGTCAGTGTTTTTCTGTCGGTCAGAGTGGCTGTTTAGGTCCAAATAGCATTGAGGTTTGCTCAGATTGCTTTTGTGGTGTTCTTTCAATGGGTGATATCGTTTTCCTTTTGCTGTGCTCCCCAGGCCATCGTGGAGGAGGACTGCATGCCCATGGACCAGTTCGCCCAGCACCTCCTCCCCAGTCTCCTCAGTCTGTCGTCGGACCCCGTGGCTAACGTCCGCGTGCTGGTGGCCAAAGCGCTGCGGCAGAGTGTCATGGAGAAAGGTAACGAGCCTCTGTCGTCGGTCGTTTCACCCGAGCCGCCTTGTTTCTCTTAGCATTTGGGCACATGTAAAACGGCCGTTCGACTCAGCGCTGATTTGACTCTCTGCAGCGTACTTCAAAGAGCCGGGCAGTGCCTACTCAGACGAGCTGGAGGAGACGGTCATGGCCCTGCAGGCGGATAAGGACCGGGATGTGTGCTTCTTCGCCAGCCTGGACCCGAACCGAGCCCTGATGGACACGGCTGCCTTAATATAGAGCCAGCCGGCAAACCTGCTCCACGCACATCAAACTCCTATCACCAGCACCGGGCGTGACCAGACCACTCGCCTGGGAAATAAGTCCAGCACCGGGGCACCGATACCACTCAATAAACACACACACCACACACACACACACTTTAACACTGACGCGCATCTTACATGAATACACAGTCACCAACACATGTACACACAGGCGTACATAGCCACATGTTGGCCACAAACAGATGCTCGCAGAAGAAACGTACCTTTGGGACTTCTCCCACTGAAGATCCGTGAGCTGACCTTGGGCGGGGGGGCTAACTGGAGCCCATGGTGGTAGCAGACAGAGCGACACCTCCAGGACTCAACTTTTCCTGTCCATGTTAGTGACTTGACATCCATTTTCACCACAAGCTCTCTCTCTCTCTCTCTCTCTCTCTCTCTCTCTCAAGCTAATTGTACATTTGTGATAATTTCTGTTTTTGATTTCCCACTTTTCTCAGTGGAGTTCTTAACATTGTGACGATGACAACCTGAATATTCAAACATGCGCTTTAACTCAGGGGGGACTCGATATAAAAACAAAACTTAGCTACGCTAAGCTTAACTAGCCACCATGAAATGGCGTAGGATCCCTTGTGGAAATGAAACAGCCAAGCGTCTCAATTCCTGATGACCTGTTACCTTCACATCCTCGGTTTCTGTCTCTTCACCTGGTCTTCATGGGCCTCCGGAACCACTACTGCTCAGGAGATGGAACAATCGCACCACTTGGCACACTTAAGTCATATCTGATGAAACAAATGATATGAATGAACTTAATGAACTCATGACTTCCCTCTCTGAGTGTTAACCCCATCTTCAACGGGGACCTGGCCCATTGTTTTTGGCAGGGACCATTGAAATGAAATACCTCTGTATGGATGTAACTTGGGGACAGATTTTTTTATTTTATTTGGGGCAGGGTTTGGGCGAAAACTCACAGGGATTTTAGACAAACATGCGTGGGAGTGCAGCTTTTTAGAACGCTGCAGACCAGAATGCACTGTGTATGTAAACGCTGGGAGAAGTGTCATGATTCTGTCTGTAGATCCCATCAAGTTGCTCCCCTCCCCCCGAGTAAGCCTCTGGTCAGCTGGACTTAAAAAGTCCTTCCCGATGACAAATGGCTCCCTATTCTCTTCATAGTGTGCTACTTTTGATTGAACCAGGTCAGAATTAGTGTACTATAAAGAGAATAGGGTGCCAATAAGGACCTACACTTCCATTGTGGTTTTTAAGAGGGTTTATCTTTGGTGTCCACAACTGAAGGGCTTGTGACGTGACGTGACAGAGGATGTGATGTACACCCTGTAGAAAGAAGAAGCATAAAAAAGAAAATAGGAAATTGATGGCACACTATTTGGTTATGCGTGTAAAGGTAAACAACCTGAGAAGTTGTCCCACATCCACGTACCTAATTTCAGTTCAATTTTTCTGAAGATCATGACGGCAGATCTATGGTTCACTGGTAGCTTTTCGGTCGATCTGAAGACCTACCACAATTGTACAGTGTAGGAGTGAATGTTTTTTTTTTGCCCAGGTTCTGCGTTCTAAGACTTGATCATTATACAATATTTAGTGATTAATGTGAGTACGTTCCGGAACAGTTCACTTCAAACATTGGCAAGTATTGTATAGCTCGAAACTGTGGAGCCAGTACCAGTTTTATGGTTTTCTGTAGAGACAAATGAGTGGGGTTATTATGGCAGCAGTCACCGAGTGACTTTTGTAGTCTTTTTAATCTTTTTATTTTCTCCTGTCTATGTGGCAACTTATTTAGACCAGAGTGTTAAAAAGCACAAGGTAAGAGCTCTGCTCTATTCACCAGTTTAGGTAAATTCCTGAATAAGACTTAAAGGGTTGTTCAAAACCAACCAGTGACTGATTAAATTATAAGTGAAAACGATCAATGAAGGTCTCTGGTTGGTTTTGAACTCCCTTTAGCTGGTCATTTTGGTCTTATTTGGGAACCTCCTTAAACTGGTGAACACCGACAAGTACTTGGTACTTTTTTACTCTGATTTTGTCCATAGACACAACTTGAGAATTTAAACTGATTGTGGTGTAACGTGCATCTCAAGTCTGTCTTCCATCTTGTGGTAAATTGCGGAACCGCAGTAGCCTACCCAACTCATCTCTTCTGTCTGTAATTTGTTCCCATCTTGTTTTTTTTTATGTGGTAGAACTGTTAATATAATGCATTTTATGAAAATTATTTTATTTTCAATTATGTACCATTGTTCAAAGATTTTATATCCTAACTTTGCAATTTGCGACCTTTGTAATATTCAATGGTTTTCTTTTAAAGACGTTTTATGTATTGTTATTTTTAGTATTCTGTAATTAAAATGATAATATAAGTCAGGAAGAACAATTGTGAGATGTGACCTGACTGTAAACCAACATTGCATGAGGAGCAAATGAGTTGGTACATTTTAATGTCACACCATTCTGTCATAAACACCTGAAACCGATTTTAATCAAATCTACAACACAAGAGATTTTCCATGAAGAGAAATGTCACTCGGGTAGCTTTAAAAATATATATATTTTGAAACTGTTTTGACCAGGACCATGTGTACCGGACCAAGACACAGCACATCAGAACCACTGCCTTCATGTGACCTGGGTTTTTATCCTAGTTTGGCCATTCCTGTGTGGGTGAGCTACAGTCAGCAGGGAACCCCACAGTAGTTTGGACCGTGCCTGTGGCCTTGCTGTGGCTGTATGGCAAATCGAGTCATGTTCTCCAGTGCTATAATTTGTTTGGTTGAGGAGCTTTCTGTTCTTATGTCAGATGAGAAAGGGTTAGGTTAACCCTAACCCTGTGCTAACTGCTGTAGTGACAAGTAGCCTGTTTAAGTGACCCTGTCAAGTCCCTGGAAGATACAGGTCTCTTACTGTCTCTAAGTTCCCTGAAATAAAAATGACTTGTTTGTTATTTTTCCGCAGTACTGGGTGTGTTGATGCTACTTTAGTAGCTGATCAACCCTGCCCAGGCATGTTGTGTCCAAGGACTCTTGACGCTGAAACATGACTGTCATCAACAGGACGCAAGAGTCACCAAGGTTTTTCAGAGCAGACAAGGTGTTTCTACTGTGCTTTCCAGTGTAGGTGAGCTTGTTTTTAACTGACGGAAGTGGAGTCTGGTCTGTTTTTCCGCTGCAATAGCCAATCTATGACAAACACCGACAATTTAAGTCTTCCTTGATTCTGTTCTGCCTAACATTGGTGTATTTTGGTAACTGAGCCTTTCTCTGTTCACCTGTACAATTTTTGTCATTCTTCATCAACTGATCCCAATAACTAACTGCAGCAAACCAGATTTTTAGGTTTATAAGAATTAAAGCTTGGTTAGCCCAAAAAGCACCAGAGGGGGGCCATCTCTGTGATAAAGGAATCCCTACACCTGATAACTTTTTTTCTAAAGGGTTGTGGATACAAACTCTGTTACAGACAGAGATGACAGAGTGGTGAATAGTGAAGACTGGTAATCAGCCCTGGTATTACAACTGGGCAGCGCTTAACAGGGTTTTCTTTTGACTGCACTTGGTTCTCAAAATGCACTTAAAATGGTCGTCAGTGGTTCCAAACCCGAAGAACAGAGGAAGGTTAAAGTTCAAAGTGGAGTTCTAGATTTGTTATTTGTAGCTGAATGAATGAGAAGTGCGTTGATGAGAAAGTGTCCAACTGCTCCAACATCTGTCAGTCACAGTACAAGTCTGTTAATGTCTAGACACGTGATTAACAGCCTAAACGTTTTCATTTAAAACTCATCGGTTTGCTGAAATATCAGGCCTACATTAGTCCTATGTGATATATAACCCCATTTCCCAAAAAGCTGGGATGCTGCATACAATGCTAATAAAGCCAGAATGCAATGATGTACAAATAATTTATCCCTGTATTTGTTAGAAAATAATACAAAGACAACAAATCAAATGTTGAAACTGAGAAATGTTATTGTTTTTGGAAAAGTACATGCCCACTTTGAATTTGATACCAGCAAGACAATGCAGAAACAGGACAGGTGCATGTTAACCACTGTGTTGCATCACCTTTTCTTTTAACAACACATTTGGGAACTGAGGAGTCCAATTGCTGTAGTTTAAAAAGTGAAGTGTTTTCCCATTTTTATTAGATATAGAAATTCACCTGCTTAACAGTTTGGGGTCTTCGTCATACTTTTTGTTTCATAAAACACCAAATGTTTTCAATGTGTGCCAGGTCTGGACTCTTACTACGGAGCCATGCTGTTGTAATACGTGCAGAATGTGGTTTGGCATTGTCTTTCTTAAATATTCAAGTCCTTTCCTGAAAAAGACGTTGTCTGGATGGCAGCATATGTTGTTCCAAAACCTTTATATTATTATACAGCATTAATGATGCCTTCAAATATGTGCCAGTCACCAATACCATGTGCACTTACGCACCCCAATACCATCACGGATGCTGGCTTATGAACTTTGCGCAGATGAAAGGGACCATCCAGTTTATCTCTTGTCCAGAAGATGTGACATCCATGATTTTTAAAAATGATGTACATTTTTGATCTGTCAGACCTCAGGTCAGTTTTCCACTTCGCCTCAGTCCATCTTAAATTAGCTTGGGCCCAGAGATGGTGGCACCATTTCTGTAACTTTTATGTATGTGTTCTTTGCATATGGGTTCACTGTGGATGCAGAGATGTACTGTGTTCACAGACGCATGTGTTCCTGAGCCCATGCAGTGATGTCCACTACAGAATCATGTTTGTTTTTAATGCAGTACCCAAAGATCATGGCCATCCAGTATTAGATTTTGGACTTGTCTCTATCGTACAGAGATTTCTCTGGATTTTCTGAATCTTTTAATAATATTATGTACGTTAGATTGAGAAACCAAACGGTTTGCAATTTTACATTGACAAATGTTATTCTTGATTTAAAATACTAATCCTAACACAACACACCACACACACACACACGATATTTAAAGCCTGTTACTTACTCCCCCGTGGTCTGGGTGTATGTCACCGCGCCAACCAAGCAGTGTTGTAATGAAGTCTTCGGGGAACACTGACCCAGCGCAACCCGAGAGCGCGCTGTTCCAGTGGTGCTATGAATGCAGCGGTGCTATGAATGCAGTGGTAGTAACCACACCAGGCGCTGGTCCTGGTACTGGTCCGATACAGGGACATATTTGGCAAGTTCGGGTGTACTTGACTATTCTCCCAACCCTTCCCGTATCTTGCTCGGATTCAACGAGTTGCGCAATTTCAGCATCCCTTTTGCTGTGCTCGCGCCAACTCATTACCTCTGGGTTTGGCTCAGAAACCTATGACAGTGTCACACTTGCGTATCAATGCGTGTCTCGCTTTGGGCCATTGTCTCACTGCCTGGGACTATTTAGTTAGGGCTGCACCATTCTCAATTGCAAAATCCGGAGGTCGGCAGTGCGTCATTTTTAATGTGCTGTTATCCCGGGCCGATGAACAATTTTATCATTGAAAATTGCCAGCCGTTCCCCTTAGCGAGCAAATTTCCCCTCTAAGCCTTAAATTATGCAACCATCAAAGGAAGTTACGCTAACACAAATTCCCTACCTAGCAGTTAATGCTTGAGGGATTTGGTGAGCGTCACCTTCCCCAACAACTCATTTTTTTGGGGTGGCTCATTTGCATTTAGTAAGGGGTCGAATTGAGCAATAACCCAATCCAACTAATCTTCCTCCTGGGGTAACTCCTCTCCAATTACCCCATCACTCGCGTCAGTATCCAGGATAACCGGTTTATTGGGGTCAGAGTATGGAGTAAACCGGATGGAACCGGGGTGCTAATGAGGCCCTATAACCACAAAAACGCACGCTGAGAATCGCCCTCCCATCGAAACCGTCTCCCTTTACCGATGCAGGGGCCGGGCAATGTCAGCAATGCCCTTCACCAAACGCCTATCTCTGAAAGCTTCTCACATCCGTATGCGTTTTGGCACTGGCATTCCCCGGACAAATTCTACTGTCTGGGTCAACACGAACTCCCTCTGAAATAATGTGGCACAAGTACTTCATCTGACTAGAACATAGATCACATTTAGAGAGTTTGACTTTTTAATTGTCTGTGCGCAACTTGAAGAACACCTCCCCTAACCTATGGAAATGCACATGAAATGTTAGTTTAAATCGACTAAACATGTAGACCACTGTGGATTGGACAACATCGATTCCATCATTCTGAAATGTGCTTGGTGAACTACACAACTGGAAACTTGGGAGGTTGAATTCAAGTTGGAAATTGCATTGAAATGTATTACGCACAACGCTCAGCTCTGTGTAAGAAATCCCTTACTCCTCCAGCCCAAACTGTGTAAACGAGGATTCAACCAACCAAGAAGGGCCACACTTTATCCAGGACAATTGCCCGCCACTGGCTAAGCACCTAATGTATTGTGGTCCTAGCAACGCCTGTCTTGCTCAAGCACAGAACGACAGGGTTCAACCACCCCGGTCTGTATACAATTGGATTGCTTAAACTATGCTACTAGTTAGCATCCACTGAGCGCAACTGCGTGCCGGGCTCAACGTCGCCTAAGCAACAGTAGCGCACTAGAAAGGCAGACACAACATTCCAAACAAAAGTAGCCTATAATTTCTTTCATTTTTAATCTGCAAAAATGAATGAGCCCTGTTCTATGAGCAAGCGAATGCATGTCTCCAAAAACTCAACATCAATTAAAATAATCTCACTTCATGTACCGAGAACCAAAAGTCACTTTATTTGCGGCGACAACGACTACAACATTACAAGGATACTTAAAAGGGAAATTTTGCGCAACCCATCGACAAACGATAAGTTCAGTCTTAGCGTCCGGCTGTGTGAGACGGGAGAGAAGTTCGTTTTGCACGACTGTCACCACAACATGACAATCAGAGAGTTAAAAAAGTCAATGGAAATAGTGGTTGGGATTCCAACAGACTTCCAGAGAGTATGCTACCTGGACAAAGGTAATTACGGAGGACCAAAGGGGTCAAAATGAAATAATTAAATGTATGAATTATTAAATAAATATATTATTTGTAGGGTGACCAAATTCAGTTGGGTGAAATACGGGACAGTCAATCAGAATTATGCATACTCAGTTTTGCATATTTGATTCGGGAGTGTACACAGGGGTGGCCTGTGGTACCATGCATGAGCCAGTCTTTCTTAGAGTACGCTTTTCTTTAATGACTTTGTCACAGAAAGCTGTGCACTGTAATGCAGAATTATATTCGAAAATAGCATTGGATGGTTGTTACAGCGAGGTGGAGTTTCGCCCGCAAAGATGCTTGGTCTTGGCGGCTCGTGAGAACTAAAATGTGATTTAATCACGACTGACCGCCGTACCAAAGCATGACAACCTGTCACATTCTAATAGATAGTAGATCGGACCAATCCAAAAACAGAACCAAGTGAAAATAAGGGACAAAACATTATTTACTGGAAAACTGAAAAGGGACTTTAAGATGCAACTGTCCCAGGGAAAAAACGGGCCATTTGGTCACTCTAGGAATGGGGTAGCTTGTTGATTCATTTATAAGATATGCAGTACAGCCAGTGGTGTCAGACCAGGGAAAAGGGCTACTAAACGTATATATAGGGCCCTAACACGTTGAGAGGCTTTTGAAAATGTTTGAATCTTTAATAAATTGGGGAGGCGCCCTCAGGGCCCAGAATTTTGTGCTAGACCCCTGAGTACAGCCAGTTACATTTTTCAGTTAAGTACAGAAAAAAAAAAAAAATCACAAAAGGTATCTACAGTTTCAGATGCACCAGGGGAGTACATGACTGAGGCAATTTTCTAGTTTGACTAGTTATCAAAATGTGTTTTTCTGCAGGCGACTTACATGATGACACCACTATTCACTGTAATGACATTATTCCTGGAACTGCTCTTTCCCTGATGATTTGGCCTTACAACGGATGGGTGGAGCTTGTGATAGCTGCAGCTACTGGGAACATATTCAAGGTAATTCTACACAACTTACATTTTTGTGTACTAAGGTGCCAGGGGACTTTGTAAATAGTTGTTAGAGCTGTTCTTAGGAAGGAGACACAGCTGGGGTTTATTGGGAACAAACACCTGAGACGCCACGGGTATGACATCACGTCACTTTTTGCTGCTCTATTTGCATTGGTAAGCGCTTCAGCGCACTCAGGCATCTTGGGGAGTTGTGATATACTGCCAATATGTACGACTAAGCGCCATGTCCAGGCTCTCCCCGATGCTTTATGCCTAAGAGCACCTCCTAACCGTGGTTTATTGCCTTTTCGCATATATATACCACGGCTACTAGCCAATCAGCATTCAGCATTTATCCACAATGTTTTATTATTTTATTGGCATTTTTACTGACATTTAATGTTAAAAACTACCATTCTGGTCGCTTTGAACAGCTGAAACGTGTGATGTCAAAACCGGAACCGCCATATTCCTGTCGTCCAAGGTCTGAGGATTCTCCCTCCTGGCTCTCTCACCGTCTCTTCTCAGCTTTGTACATCTGTGCCCACCGGGGGCACCTTCCCGCTGTTTGTTTCCTGCTCCAGTGCGGTAGGCTTACCCAACAACGCAGAGGCACCCTGCACTGGTTCACTGGATCAAAATGACTTCATGCTAATTCAGTATTTACCGTTCAAAAAAGCCTTGTGAACCTCAATGAACACACAGCAATAGGGCTGAAAATGCCTCATGAAATTCAAGTAACACGCAGCAGCCGGTCTGAAGGTTTTCCGGTAAAACTGTGACACATACTTTCAGATGGGCTTTTTTAATATATATTTCTTTTGTACGCCTCTTTACGCCAGGTTACCATTCGGCCTACAAATGTGATCCTGTTCTCTCCACAGGGGCTGATGTGAAGGGACAGACTCCCCTGGGGCGTGGAGCCCTCCATGTGGCTGCTGCCCAGGGCCAAGTGCAGACCATCCTGGAGCTGCTGGAGCAGGGCAGCCCCGTTGGCATGGAGGACGCCGATGGCCTGACGGCTCTGAGCACCGCCATGCGCTTTCACCAGAAGAAGAGCGCCCGGCAACTCTTCCTCTTCCACTGGCAGGCGCGGGCGAAGTCCGTGCGCCTAAAACCTCACCTGGACGAGGCGGAGCTGTTTGCCCACCAGAAACACGATTCGCGGCTGCTCACCTGGTACCAGGGCGTCCGCGCGCAGAGATACATGGCCCACCTGGGGAGCTGCAGCCGGGGGGGCAATGCTGGACAGAGGAAGCCGGCTCGACCACAGAATGCTGCGGTGGGGGCACAGACAAAGAGGGCATGGATTGGGGACACGTGACCGGCGCTGAAGGCCGAGGACCGGGCTGGGGCCGACCCTGGACAGCCTGGACAGCCAGCGTGGGATTTTACCTTGTACTAACGCAATGGTTCCATGGACTCTCCGCGTAATTGTACGAACATTCGAAAGCCTCGCTTCGGGCACAACGAATAACTTTCGAAATGTAGACAGAACGCGCTTTTTGAAAAACGTTATTTAAGCAACCTTAAGTATATATAATCTTAAATCTGAGTTGATTTTAAAATGCTTCTGAAATGTCTTTTAAGCTGTTAACGGATCAACATGACCTGCCTAATGGGAGTATGTTGGGGTTTGTGTTTGATTGCCCTGCTTCTAAAGTAAAAGTGTACAGTTTAGCCATAGGATCTGAATATAAAAATGCACCATTAGGGGTGGAGTACCATATCAACGACTGGGAAGTATTTCATCATGTGGTGTGTCCTGAAATGTTAAAATGTCACTGTGATGACAAGAGGAAGTTGTTAGCGTCTCCTTAAATTTGCCAACACTAAAGGCTCAATATCATTATTAGTGATGGCGGAGAAGTCAGCTACATTTTCATTTATCGCTTCTATTCTGTTAGCGACGACTTTCCAGGGAATAAATTAGCTTTCAACGTTATCTGTGAACTCCAACTTTACCTGCACCAGCCCTGAAGTTGCCGTTGTGACATACATCTACGACTGTAGCCGTCCAATTACCGATTGGCACGTTAATAATGTCCCGCCCTCAGAGAATAACTGACAGGGCCGTAGAACATGAAAATGTGATAGAATTGGAATGTATTTTTCATTAAGTCAGGAAAACAGAGTGTGGAATTTCTTTTGCAAAGTTTTGTCGCTGTTTCTCACTGTTCACATATGAATTAACGTTTGGATTGTGTTCACCACAAAGCGGGGCATGACTCTGAAATTGAAAGGCCATATGGCTTTCCATTAACATTTTAATGCTGACAGTGCGTGCCAGACATGAAAATGTAAATCACATGATTGCATTGTAAAATTCATACTGATGGAAATATTGCAGGCAAAGTGGAAAATTAAAATGTCATGTAGAATTGCATTAACTTTGAAGTAATTTAACTATAGGCTTCCACACCATGGATAATACGATCTCCAATCTCTTTGCAATTTGACAATGACAAACGTTATCCTTGAAATGTTGCACTATTTGCCTGCGCAGTCTTTCACAAAGTGGTCAACCCCCCCCCTTTCTACTGACCCCTCCCCTCTGGAATGATCTTTTAATACACAGTCATGTTACTGATCTGTAGCCAATTAACCTAAATAGTCGTGAGACGTTCCACCAGAGTTTTCTTATGACTCACCTTATTTATTTATTGTAATGCTCCTAATTTAATGCTCTTAATTTATTTTATTTTATTTTTGACTGCAAACATCAAAGTGAGTAACAGAAAAAGAGACAGGCAATGATAAGATAAAAAACAGAGGCATGTCTACTTTTGAGAGTTATGACAGAGATGTCACAGAGAGATTGTTAACATCAGCATAATTACAGTGACATTATCAGCATTATCTACTGATAATGTCACTGTGGAGTATCGACTGGTGAGTTATGACGGGTGTGTCCAGGGCTTGACATTGGCGCCAATACACCAAATGCGGTTGGAATTCGGCTGCAGAGTTTCCAAGAACTCCATCTTTGTACAAAAGAAACAAGGCCAAAAACCAATATTGGATGACTGTGAACTGCATGGACTCAGGAACACAAAGACCATTGTCTGTGAACAGTGCATCGCAGCATCCAAAAATGCAAGTTAAAACTCAACCTTGCAAGAAAGAAACCATGTTTAAACAAGATCAATCAATCAAATCAATCAAATTTATTTTATAAAGCCCTTTTTACATCAGCAGTTGTCGCAAAGTGCTTTCACAAAACACCCGACCTTAAACCCCAAGGAGCAAACAACAGTAGTGTTGAACTTCAGTGGCTAGGAAAAACTCCCTATGAGAGCCGAGATCCAGAAATGCTGAAGTGTTCTCTGGGCCCGATCTAATTTAAAATGGACTGAGGTGTTTTTAACATTTGATATGTTGTCTTTGTTCTATTTTCAGTTAAGTATAGCGATAAATTATTTGCACATTGCATTTTGCATTGTGTTCTGTTTTTATTTGCATTTCACTGTTGCATTTTAATATAAATTGCACTTGAGTGAAAACATTTCTCATACAGTTTTTTTCTAACTGGGGTCAATGTAAGGGCTGTTTATATTCCAGGAAAGCACAACATATTGGTTGTATGACAGTTATGTAAATCAGGTGTTACATCTGCAAAAAAAAACACACCTTGTGAATCAGATTTTCCTGTGAAATAGGGAAGGGTAAGTACTAGTGGTGATGTGAAAGGTTGAAAACATTCCTATGAAATGGGCTGGGCTCCTATTAAAAGCCCTGAGATCTTTTAAGTAGCTACAGTGCTATCGTAGCCTTGTACAACAAGACATTCCATCTACTTCTATTTGTCTAGTTCCAGGCACATCACCACAAAACCGCTAAAATGAGTATGGGTAAGTAAGCAAAAATATCTTTCTATTATATATATTATAATCAATACATATCTTTTGGTGAATTAATTGAAAAACGGACACTTAATAATAACATGATCAATTTGAAAATTAACATATTTAATTTATAATTTTTTTTAAAAACTCAGTAGTTGACTCCACCAGAGGCGGAGCTTTAACGGGTGCATAGTCAATAAGAGGGGCCCACAAGACATCTCCCTCATGCTTGAAAAAAAAATTGCAGGCAGAATTAAATTATACTATGAATTTTGTTGTTGATTTGCTATATACTGTTTAGTTAGAGAATACATATGTTGACACTGAAGTGATAAACATCTGTAATTGTTTTATGATTCCATGATGCACTTTTTATGGTTGGCCACCCTGTGTCCGTGGGGCGGTGGCATCGGACCTTGTCGCCTCGTTTGCTAACATTCGGAGCTGTGGAAGATAGCTAGCTTAAGTAACAAAAGATAAAATGTCAACACAGACAGGTTTGTCACGGTAATTTTCAAAACAATGTGACTGTATTTGCTTTGAAGCAATCTAAATTAAGGAAGATACATTTAGTTTTAGACACAAATGCCCTGTGTAGAATCCTGCCACCTTGAAGTGATGGAGTGTTAACTAGTCCATAAACCGTTACCAGCGATAACAATTACTACATGTAAATGTTTTCCAATCATCAATGATTGTTATTATGCCGCTAGTACACTACTATGTGAGACATTTAATTTAAAAGGATTACCAACACATATCAGCAATGTATTTATATGCTTTTCATGTGATCATTGTAAGTCACTGGTTTTAAAGTTGACCTTTTCTAAAATCTCCATATAGAGTACAGCTTGTGGGCTTACCACACAAGCCAACGAGCTGTCTTCTGAGGAGATGTTAGAAAAGGTTCACTTTAAAAATAGCATGTGAGATGTGTTTGGTATGAACTCAATTCTGTTTTCACTGTGAGAGAACGTGTTTTTTAATGTAAATATAATTTCACAAATTCTTATCAAATCCCATTAGTGGGGAAAAGCAATTGAACCCACTGACGTACAGCTTTGAGTGACAGTCTGGTGAATGTAGAGGAACAGTCCAACAACTACTTCAAGTGTTCTATGAATTGAATGCATTTTAATAGATTAAGGAATACTGTATATCTCAACTCAACACATTTGAACCAGTTTGTATCTGTTGTGAACAAATATTTTTTATTGCAAAATTATTTTACCTGCTCTAGCGGAAAACGTTTTATTATAATATTTTATTTATTGACCGGAAATATATTAATATCATTAGACAAGGAAAAAACATTGAAACTTTTTTCATTGGCATTAATTAAATAATGCATTTATTCATATAGAATTTTGGCGAGTTCACTGATTTGAGAACAAATTGTAAAGTTCATTAAAAGTGTACTTTCATGATGTTTTCTACATCATTTATACCTGGTAGGATTCACAGTAAAACATTAATTTAATAATAAAAATAATGTATGAATATTTTTTTCTATCTTTTGAAGATATGGTTAAAGTTGACCTGAACTGTAAGAAGAATAACCTCGCCCACCACACCATTGACATCTCAACGACCAGACTCATAGTCAGGAGGGGTCAGTCCTTTCGGATCAAATTAGACATCCCCAGTTCTTTCAGTGTCACCACCGATCTACTGGAGCTCATCGTGGAGACAGGTGAGTTATTCATTAGGACTGTTTGCATTTCTGTGTCTCATGTTACCTTGGCGAAGGGTGATAATATGGGATAGGTCATGCTAGGGTCAGATTTTGGGGGCCCCGGGGCATGAACCCCAAAATGGGTTCCAGGCCAGTGTTTCCAATATGGTACCGCAAGTAACCCAAAAGCTTTTCACTTGGAACCAACAGGGAATTTCTCTGGATTAAAAAAAAAGGATTTTCCCTCAAAGAGCACATTAACTCTGATCAGGCCTGTGGCTGTATGTTGTTCCAAACCCCTGTCATAGACAATAATAATACTCTTCATGTGTTTTACAGAGTTTAGGTCAGTTTAATCTAAAGACTGGAAAGGCATCACAGACAGGAATCGAAACCTCCACTTTACTGTTTATAATGACATCAGCACAAAAAGGTTTAAATAAGGGCTCTTCTGAAATCGCTGTGAAGGAACGCTTTTTTGATTCCAGGCAAAACCCTTTGACTCCAGGTAGAACCATTTTGGGTTCCATGCAGCACCCAGGTTTCTGGATTTTTCAATTTGGTGATTCAAATATTTCTCCCTGAGGCAAAGGAAAAACTGAAGAACCCTTGTGAAATAATTTTATTTTTAGAGTCTAAGTCTACATTCCTATTTTTATTAGACAGATATTAGACCTTGCTATTTTGGATCTTAAAACAAAAGGTTCAGCGTATTCAACATAATCCCAAACAAGTCTTCCTTTCTACATCCAGGGCCCAGACCTTCAGAGCGACTGGGGACCCGGTCGGTGCTCAGGCTATCTGACAGCGATGGATTTGATTCATCCTGGATGGCGGAGGTTGACCGTGTTTCAAGTCTCCCAGCAGGTTCCGTCACCATTGCCATCACCAGCCCAGCAAATGCCCCAGTGGGAGAATACAGGTTCACCCTGTCGGTAAAAACCAGCACCTTTGCCATAAGGGGCCGCAGCCTAGGCAAGCTGATTCTGCTGTTCAACCCATGGTGCCAAGGTAAACACCATTCACATCAACTGTTAGCCCTCCCAGGGAAATGTCATCAGCGACATTAGGGTATGGTAATCCGAGACTACTGGAGATTTAAGGCTGGATTAGCGAAGTGTATTTCCAACTATCTTCATTAATAAATGAAGCCCAATTTAACATATCACAGCAAAAAAAGAATGCAATAAAAAAATGCCTAAATTCTATTTCATTGTGCAGAGAAAGAAACTCTCCTCTGGTTTGACCCCCTTTGGTGGAAGCTGTTTTCTGCATTTCTCTATGACTCTCTTAATTGATACGTTATTTTGCCCAGTCTTCATTAGTCTTGCCTCAACTGTTCAAGGTTCTTCTTGCACGCATATCCCACTTTAAATACCCCGATAATATAGAGATCTGGGCTTTATTCGGCTCTTTCATGACATTTTTACATCCCTGTTTCCAAAAAGTTGGGACGCTGCGTAAAATAGTAATCAACACAGAGTGCAATGATGTGCAAATAATGTAGCCCTGTATTTAAATGAAAATAGTACAAAGACAACATATATTATGTTCAAAGTTAAACATTTCATTGTATTTGGAAAAATGCATGCAACACGTTTCAAAAAAGTTAGGACAGGGGCACTGTGTTGCTTCGCCTATTATTTTAACAATACTCTGTCAGAACGTTTAGCATTTAAATTGAAATGTTTTCCCATTTTTGCTTGATATAAGTTTGCAGCTGCTCAACAGTTTGGGGTCTCCTTTCTCGTATTTTTCGTTTCATAATGCGCCAAATGTTTTCAATAGATGACATGTCTGGACCATGAGTTTTGATTATTTCAGACCACAGAAAAGTTACCACTTCGCCTCAGACCATCTTGAATGAGCTCGGGTTCAGAGAAGGCAGCAGCATCTCTGGATCATGTTTACATCTGGTTTCTTCTTTGAATGGAAGAGTTTTAACCTGTACTTATGGATGCAGCAATGTACTGTTCACAGACAGTGGCTTTAGGAAGTGTTCCTGAACCCATGCAGTGATTTCCACTACAGAATCATGTCTATTTTTAATGCAGTGCTGCCTGAGGGCCCGAAGATCACGGCCATCCAATATTGGTTTTTGGAGTTGTAACTTGCATACAGATTCTCTGAATCTTTTAATTATATTATGTACCCTAGACTATGAGATCCTCAAACTCTTTGAAATTTTATGTTGAGAAACATTATTCTTAATCTGTTGCACTATTTGCCTGTGCAGTCTTTCAGAGTGGTGATCCCCTCCTCATCACTTCTGACAGGCCCTCTGGGATTATCTTTTAATACCCAATCATGTTACTGACCTGTTGCCAATTAATCTAATTAATTTTGAGATGTTCCACCATTTTGTTTAGCATAAGACAAACATTCCAGTCTTTTGGTGCCTCTGTCCCAGCTTTTTTGGAACGTGTTGCTAGCTTCAAATCCAACACGGGCATATATTTTTCATAAAACAATAACATGTCTTTGTTTCAATATTTATATGTTGTCTTTCTACTTTTTTCTATGGAATATAGGGTTTAAATGATTTGCACATCATTGCATTCCTTTTTCCTTTACATTTCAGAAAGCATCCCAACTTCTTTGCAAACGGGGTTGTAGCTTAAGTTGAGTTTTTAATAATTGTGCTGTTGCAAGATCCATGTACGGTTCACCTTCAGCTTTTTGACAGATGGCCTCACATTCTCTTCAAGAATTATACACTACTTTATGGAATTCATGGTTGACTCAGTGATGGCAAGTTGGCCAGACAATGAGGCAGCAAAGCTGCTCCAAAACATTATGTGGTCACTGAAATTTTTAACTAAATAAGTTAAAAAAAGGTAAGAAATTAGATTAACCCATTTATAGGATGACAATAACAATGATACATTGGAAACGTCCTGCTTTAGATACTTTAAGACATTTATTTTTTCAACTAGTAAAATCATCTGAACACATTATTGTAACATAGTTTTTAATGAGCTCTATTTTCTGCTGGGCTTTAGAGGACTGGGTGTATCTACCGAAACAGGAGGAGAGGCAGGAATATGTGATGACAGAACACGGCCTGTTGTTTCTTGGAGGTTCTACATCCATCGACTCCATACCGTGGGACTTTGGACAGGTAATGTTCACTGGGCAAACAGTACAGTTTTGGTACACAGGAAAAGTATTAGCACATAAGTAATATAGTAATATACAGATAATTGCTTCTAACATGTAACTGATAGTAACATACAGTATTACTGCTCCTAAGAAATAACTGCTTCTCACAAATAACTGCTCCTAAGATATAACTGATTCTAACTAACTGATCCTAACATAGAACTGATACTCACTTACTGATCCTAGATAACTGAACCTAATCTAGAACTGATCCTAACTTAATAATCCTGACATAGAACCGAACCTAACTAACTGATCCTAACAAAGAACTGATCCTTGCTAACTGATACTAGATAACTGATTCTAACCTATAAGTTATCCTAACTAACTGATCCTAAACATAGAACAGATCCTAACTAACTGAGCCTAGATTGCTGATCCTAACCTACAACTGATCCTAACTTATTGATCCTAACATAGAACTGATCCTAACTTACTGATCCCAGATAACTGATCCTAACCTAGATCTGATTCTAACATAGAATTGATTATTACGAACTGATCCTAACGTAGAACTAATCCCAACTAACTGATCCTAGTTAACTGATATTGCTTAATATAGAACGGATCCTTACATTGCACTGATCCTGTTGTTTCAACAGTTTGACCCTGATATCGTGGACATTTGCCTGAAGCTGCTGGACATGAACCTGAAGTGTCTGAGAAACCCTTCGGAGGACTTCTCTGCTCGCTGCAACCCCATCTATGTCAGTAGGGTGGTCAGTGCCATGGTGAGAATGGAGACACGATAACATCACAAATGCCTAGTAAAAACCACACTGATTACATATAGGCCTACACATGTGGATCCAAACCCAGAACTTGTTTCTGAGAACCCAGGCTAAAACTAGTCCTGGACTATAAAATGCTTTCCCCACTGACCAGGCAATTTATTTCACCTGCTCTAACCTGCAGCTTCTAAGGTCCCTGGTGATATAACAATGGGTGTAAGTCAGCTCACTACAGGCTCCCGGAAACCAGGCCATTTAGAACTATACTTTAGATAGTTTAGAAATATACTTTAGGTAGTTTAGAACTATACTTTAGATAGTACAGATTTCAGAACTGAAATCTAGAATTAAGCAATTTAGGAAAACCTGATTTTATTGTCTGTGCCCCAGATCAATGCTAACGACGATAAGGGTGTCCTTATGGGGCGATGGAGCGAGCCTTATGCCGGGGGGGAGAGACCCACTAGCTGGCATGGCAGTGTGGCCATACTCAGGAGGTGGTACCAATCCAACTGTGATCCAGTCAAGTATGGCCAATGCTGGGTGTTCGCCGCTGTCATGTGCACAGGTTGGATATTATTTTCCTTTCTTTCTTTCAGTCAAACTTCATGTACACAGCACACAATTTGCTAAGAATTCATTATAAACTGCTTAATTGGTAAGTAATAACCTGTAACAGTGACAAGAGAACGTCTCAGTAACGACATGGTTGCATTTAGATGTGGTCAGTCGGTTAACGTGAGGGTTTGGAATGTCTTTCCATGTCAGTACTGAGGTGTTTGGGAATCCCGTGTCGAGTGGTTACTAACTTTGAGTCAGCCCACGACTCTGACAAAAACCTGACAATTGATACCTACTACTCCGATTATGGAATCAGAACCGAGTCAGGTGACTCAGTCTGGTACGTACAACAAAGTCATAACTACAATTTAAAGAGCGATTTCAGTAGCAGGACGTTTTGCAGACCATTGTGTTTCTGCTCAGGAACTTCCATGTGTGGGTGGAGGCCTGGATGAAGCGTCCCGATCTCTCAGGTGACTCCCTATACGACGGCTGGCAGGTTGTGGACCCCACCCCCCAGGAGACAAGCGATGGTATGGTCTAAATGTTTTTTAATCTCCGATTGTGAGTTGAGGAACGTATTTCCTGTCCGTCACAGAGATGGGAGCTCAAAAGCAGCCCACAGGTAGGAACTGTGACAGGTGTCGATGACAAACAGACTGAGTGAATTATCTAATGTCAACCCCCATTCGTAATCAAAAGCTAAAAAAGGTACGACGGCCATACGTATTGATTGATGGAAGCCACATCAGGTTTGGCACAATGATGTAGAATCCCTTCATGAAAATATTTCTAATAATTAGCCAATCAGCCATCAGCTGAGCTCTATTGTGGACGGTCCTTACGCAAAGTATCACCGCCAGTTTGAATCTTCTCACAAATCAAATTATATGTATAAGCTATAAATAACCTCTTATAGAAGTTGAAATAGGTATAGGCTATGAACAACGACTTACAGTTGTAGTAATATTTTTTTTTAATTCCCCACCCCCTAAGCGTGTACAGCTGTAATAATTTGTCATAGGCCCTCCCACTAGGTGTGTTCTGCTGTAATAATTGGCTTAACCCCTCCCACTAGGTGTGTTCTGCTGTAATAATTTGCTTAACCCGTCCCACTAGGTGTGTTCTGCTGTAATATTTGGCATAACCCCTCCCACTAGGTGTGTTCTGCTGCGGTCCAGCTCCGGTCAAAGCCATATTGGAGGGTCACACTGACCTCAAATACGATGTGGACTTTGTCTTCGCTGAAGTCAATGCCGACCGTGTCAAATGGAAGGTGTTTCCTGACGGATCCAAGACAAGGATGTCCACAGACACTTCCTCTGTGGGTCAGAACATCAGCACCAAGGCCGTGGGTATTGACAGGAGACAGGACATCACAGCCAATTACAAATATCCGGAGGGTTAGTTTTGAATAAAATTACTCACACCATTTCCAGAAAGCCTGCAAGTTTGACAAAAAAAAAACTCTCCAACGATGTTTTCGTTTAAACCCTAAACTGGCACACCTAATTCAATTAATTGAAGGTTTGATGATTGGTTCACTACATAAAATCCACTGCTAGTTTAGACATGAAACAAAAATGTGAAAAGCCGCTAGGTGAGGCCCCAGGGAGAGGTTTGGGAATCTGTCTATTACAACTTGACTGGCCAGATGTTTTGTAAATAAAAGCATACTAAATGTTAAAGGTCAAAAGCTGTTCCATCACTGCGTGTTTTATTCATTTCACAAACAGGCACAGAAAAGGAGAGAATCGTGTACAATCAGGCCGTGAGCAGAGGAACTAAACCCAGAAACAGAGAGTATTCAGCTGACAACAATCTCAATAATAATTTGAATGTATCCCCACGGATTGTGATGTTGAACAAGCCAATCAACGGGCAAGATATTGACCTCAAGCTTACATTGAAAAATGATGACCGTGTGACTCGAAAACTGTTGATTCGTGTCAACGCCCAGGCCATGAGATACAATGGTACCATATCATCCCAACTACAGAGTAAACTCATAGAACAGAAACTCCTTCCCAACCAAGGTAGGCTGACCAAATTGTTTATTGCCCTCTTTCAATTACCACAATGCTTTACTATCAAATTACTGTGGCTAAGGCAACATATTTATAAATGAAACGTTTCTCAAAAAAAGAACACACTGCAGATAACCCTTTTATGCTTAGATTTTTGGTTCAACATCCTGGGTTTTCAAAACAAGTGATTATGAGAACATGGTTGCACACAAGTCTGAGCAGTTTTTATTTAACTGGTAAATTTACAGAACCTGCCAAATCTTACAAATAGCTGCCATGGCTTTGTTACAGATTACATTAGACTATTACATCTGTCAGGACTGCTAGAGTTGGTCAATGAGGACACCAAAGTGTTGTGACATCCTGGTTAATTAAATGCTTGGTTTGTATTGGCAGACCTGGACATTCCCATCCATATTCCCTTCTCTGTGTATGGTGAGAACATGCTGGAGAGTAACAGTGTGAAGGTCTCAGCGGAGGTCAGTGATAAAGACCACCCAGAGTCGGTGTGCCTCACAGAGCAGGACCTTGTCCCAGACAGTCCTCCATTCTCAATCAGAGTGAGTTCTGGACATCACCAACATTTCGTCATTCTACAATCTCTCGCATCCTTCAGAAACTCCAGTAACGCCTTTAGAAAAGATGTTTCTGGTGGCAAGAAACATCTTTTCTAAAGAGCTACGATGTTCCCGAAGATGAACAGCCTGTGAATGAATTTGCTGTGATAAAAAGTTGGTTTAAAACCCTGATCTCAACAACTGACACACCACAGTGACACTCAGCGTGGTTTAAATATGCTGTTTCAAACACTTAATTTCTCTGTGTGTTTGCATGTTCTCTCAGGCCAATGGACCTGCAGTCCTGTATAGTGACCTGACGGCGGATGTCGTGTTTGAGAACCCTCTGTCGCAGTGTTTAACAGACTGTTGCATCACAGTGACTGGGAGTGGCTTGCTGACCCGGCCAATGGAATCTAGGTGGGCATGAATATGACAATGTTTGGATAAATACTTCTTGTGCTGTAATTAGTGATGTGTTGCGACTAAAATATGTGTTGCCTCCCCAGCATTCCCGTGCTGAATCCCGGACAGCGGGTTCGTATGACAGGGACCTTAACTCCAAGCAGACCCGGCCTCAGGAAGCTTGTAGCCACCTTCAACTGCGGCCAGTTCAGGGACGTCAAGGCAAGCTGCAATGTGGAAGTCAAACCTGCCCTTGCTGCCTGATAAAGATCCTCCTATGATTCAACTGTTATGTTCTGCACCCACCACACCTCCTGTTGGAGTGCATGGCATGGCGTCTCTTCCCATGTCTTGTCTAGGCATTTATTAACATTTACCAACCGGATGCTGGTTAACGCTGGCCAACAGGTTTAGTACTTCGGTGGGAAAACCACGACTTGCTTTTTTTATACTCTGAAATGCCTTTTCAATGCATGTGTCACGTATTTTGTTTTCAAATGTGTACATTACTGGGCTTTTCTTTAGCGGTTTAGTTTATTTTATTCCTGATTTATTTACTTTCATTAACAGAAAAAAACTGCAGTTTAGTTTTTTGTTGGTTGTGTTTAATAAAATGTATTTTAACATTTTCTGTGGGTCTGGCAATGTCAGCAGAAACAAATCTTCAGTCTTTCCTCACAGTCTCTAATCAACAAAGAATAAAAATGCCTGAAAATACATACTGGAAACTTTTTTTGATACAGTGGTGAGAAGCAGAAGTAATAATCTGATGTTTATAGCATAATATAATCATCTCATATAGCAGTCATTATTACTGTATATAGTTCAAGTTGTTGAAAACGATCAGTTGTAACGCAACTTAAAATGCGAGCAGTGGTAAAAGAAATGAGTATCGTTTACACTGCAAATATTATATTCACATCAAGGAATAAATTTACTCAAACTAAAGAGGATCAAGCAGTTAACTAGCTGGCTTTTCTACATTTCCAGAAATATATATCTTTTTTTAGAAAGAAACTTGAAATCATGCTTGGATATATTCACCTGAAATATTGATTTCTTAAACCACAAAATGACAATTATTGTTGTTTATCAAAGTCAGCTGGCTAACTCTAGTCCTGATTGTAAAATATGCCTCAAAGAAACAGATAGAAAAACACTTCTCGAAAACAAAATGTAATCCACAAATGTGCATACAGTCATGAAACCAGATGATGTTGTGGAAAGTACAAAGTGGCATTACGTTCAACAAATGTCCCAGTCCTGTTCAACACACACACATACACACCCACCCACATACACACCCACCCACATACACACCCACCAACATACATACCTACATACACACCCACCCACATACACACATACACACCCACCCACATACACACATACACACCCACCCACATACACACCCACCAACATACATACCTACATACACACCCACCAACCCACATACATACACACCCACCAACATACATACCTACATACACACCCAGTCTAACTGGAGCTCTGAATCAGCGCTCTGATCTTCTGCAGATTGTGATCAACAGCCCCATATAGAAACTGCACCCAGTTCAGGTCTGCTTCCAAACAAACATGACTTGTCCTGAGGAAGAGGAGAGAGCCCTGCTTGTCACCCCATTACAACATAAATTTCAAGGAAAATCACGTCTTTACCTGAAGTGTCTGTTCAACTTGATTTTTTAATCTACTAAAATTATAGACAGCCTGGAGAAAATGTTGAAAGTGGTTGAAATAGTCTCCAAATATTTCATCAGGGTGTAATAACTGCCTTCCCATTGTGATAGACGTTTCTGTTTAAATTGAGCTATAAAAACTTGTTGTATCGGCAAAAATCAACAAGCTGTCTGAGGACTGCTATGTCCAGTGTTCTATTTAGTTAAATTTCATCAAATGTACATTTTTGCCTTCACATGGCTTTACATTTTCTATTCAAAATCTCATTACTGAAATGCATCCTTATTCAATTCTCTTGAATATTTTTAACTTAATTTTCATTTTAAATTGCAGAAGTTTTCCATGTTTCAGAAGTGATGCCAGCTGAGGGTAACACTAAACTATATAATTATGGTAGCAATGTAAAAAATATATTAGTTTTTTCTTTTTAGTAAATTGAGGCCAAAATTATAATTTCATGAAATATTCCGGTACATCCATATTAAATATTTTTTTTAATGGAGAGACCCATTTGGAAAGTTATTTTAGTCAAATGTTTTGTGAGAACCCTCCAGCCTGCAATCACCGAATGTGGAAACAGAGACTAGCGGCTCTTGGAAGCCTAAAGCTCTTCTGCTGCCAATCTGATAGCAGGAGCTAGTTCGGTCATGTCTATCCTGACGACCCACGCCAACCGGATGTTCAGCAGGGGAAAACATCCCACTCCCTGATGAACAGATGGGTAGACCAGTCCAACTGCACTCACCTGACAATATCCAACACTTTCTTTATTACTGACGCCAGCCTGCAGGCCTATAGAGAGGAGTGGGGAGACAGGAGAGGGAAGTGGTGGATTCTGACATCACTTAATTTTACTTCGCCAAAGATAACAGTAGAAATGTTGTGGAAGTAAAATGCAAATTAATTATCTACAAATCATACAATGTGATTTTCTGGACTTTTGTTTTAGATTCCGTCTCTCACAGTTCAAGTGTACCTATGATAAAGATTACAGACCTCTACATGTTTTGTAAGTAGGAAAACCTGCAAGATCAGCAGTGTATCAAATACATTGATATAGAGTGGGGAGAACAAGTATCATGATGTCTGTCTGAGAATACTATAGGGACAAAACTCAGGGGATCACAGCAGCTCAATGTAAAAATGCCTAGGACATTGGGCAGAACTATATGCTTATAGAACACCATATATTCTCCATTTTCTGTAGCAAACAAACCTTCAGTGTAAAATAATTATTTCATACAGATTGAGAAACATACAAACGGTATCCACCATGAGGTAATATGGCTCTGAGGAAGTAAATAAAGGGCTTGTCTGAATAGAATCCCAGCATGCCCTCAGTACATTATGCATGACTTTACCTTTAATAACAATATGCATGACTTTACCTTTAATAACAACATGCATGACTTTACCTTTAATAACAACATGCATGACTTTACCTTTAATAACAACATGCATGACTTTACCTTTAATAACAACATGCATGGCTTTTATTTAGGTATGTTTATATGTATATGAGTATACATATAAAACATGAAAACCGGACCTTCCACTGTTCTTTTCCAACAAAGCCCTTCATTATTGGCCCGTTCGCAAGAGCGAAGGATACCCAGAAATAACCTCATCGTTCATTTGGAGCCAACAAATAATTTTCACAATAAAGGTATCTGCAACTAATATGGTGTAAAAGACTCACGTTCTCTTGCACTCCTGAGTACTCCATTGGGGGATAGAGACTGAGAGCCAGGTCATCAACACTACAGACACACAGGGTCAGAGGTCAACATCATAAACAAGCATAGATTCCTGAGTTGTTTTTACTCCGTTAACACATTCGGAAACAATTGCCTGATCCAGGAGTGACTTTAATTAATAGAAATTGGCATGGAGAATACAACCCAAAACAACGTTGGGCAAAAATTATCTTGGAATCTGAGGAGAATTGTGGGAGTCTTAAAAGATACTTTCTTATAAAGAAAACTGAGATTGACACTAATGCCAAACCCCAGGATAAGCAAGTTTTTCCTTTGCTTGACCGATTTAACCGAATTCTGTCAAAGTAAAGGAGGCGAGGGCTGGATTCTGTCAACGGGGAGGAAGGGACGAGGGCTGGATTCTGTCAACGGGGAGGAAGGGACGAGGGCTGGATTCTGTCAACGGGGAGGAAGGGACGAGGGCTGGATTCTGTCAACGGGGAGGAAGGGACGAGGGCTGGATTCTGTCAAAGGGGAGGAAGGGACGAGGGCTGGATTCTGTCAAAGGGGAGGAAGGGACGAGGGCTG
>JACXGJ010001176.1:0-20403 GCA_016801105.1 Esox niger
GACAGATGGCTATATAGAAACATAGGGAAGTTGAACAGAATTAGGCTCTCACTTTATTTCCATTACTTGGAAAGGAAAGTGGCAGATCTTTGGAGGCACAAGTTTTGGAGCTTGGTGATGTAAGCTTACTGGTATGAAAAGGACCGAGTGGCTCACTTCAGACTGAAGTTCATGGCTCATTAAGGAGGTTCTTGAAAAGCTCAAGCCTAAGTAGGCCTGATGTTGACAAACAAGTCTTTGATGTGACTGATATTTAGCCTCAAGAGATCTCAAGGTTAATCTCTTCTCCCAGCTGTGTGTGTATAATTTTTCTTATATCCAGTTAAAGGGTTCTTAGTGTTTCCCTTTCATTCACTCAGAAGTGGCATCTCATAGCTGAATTGTTGCTGCCTCCCTCAAGAAAACGCAATGTGTATTGACAAATATTTGTGAAAAATACAATGTGGCCAACATAGTGTGAGCTGGATGAATTTGATGTGACTACTTGAAGTACATGGCTTCACATTCAAGCTATAGAGGGTCACAAAAGTCAGACCATAGAGTAGAGGCAGTGGTGTACAGTAGACTTTGCCCACTGGGATTTGGGCAGTTTCTCCCATTCTTTGTTGTAGACCTCTCAGATTGGATGGATCTGTGAACTGCGATCTTAGGTTTCCCCTCAAATGTCTAATAGGGTTCAGGTCTGGTCTCTGGTTGGGCCACTCAATGACATTCACAGACTGGTCCCAAAGCCACATAAGCGCTGTGTGCTTCAGGTTGTCTGGCTGACAGATGACTCTTTGCCCCTAGTCTGAGGACCTGTGCGATCAGGATTCTTCAAGGGCCTCTGTATTTATCTCCATTCATCACTCCCTCAAACCTGACCAGTCTCCCAGTCTCCTAGTACCATGGCTCACCAAACTGATGGTATTAGACAGGTGATGAGCGGTACCTGGTTTTTGCCAGAAGTAGCACTTGGCATTCAGGCCTAATAGTTTGGCTTTTGGTCTTATCAGACCAGATAAACTTTACTAATGCGTCCAGGCAGCATGTTATATGCCTTTTACTCAGGACTGGCTTTCGTCTTGCCACTCTACCATAAATGCCTAATTGATAGAGTGCTGCAGAATGGGCAGTTTTTCTTGAGGCTTCTCCCTTCCGGCAGGTTCTTCCCCTGCAGAGAAACTCTCAAGTGCTGTTAGTGTGGTGGTTGGGTCCTCGGTCACCTCCTTGGCCAAGATTGTTCTTGCTGGGTTAATTACAGACAGGCAGGTCTAGAAAGAGTCTTGGTGGTTTCAAACAGAATAATTGAGCCCACTGTTCTCCTTGGATCTGTTCTCCTTGGATCTTTCAATGCTTTAGCAGTTTTAGTATAGTTTTCCCCAGATCTATGACGTGACACAATTCTGGCTATTCACAGCTCCCTGAACTTCTTGTCTTTTGTTTTGCTTTTATCTGCACTGTGAAGTGTGGGATCATATTTAGACAATGTGTAGAGATGTATGTGAGATATTTTGGATGTTAATTTTCAATAAATTGGCACAAATTCTAGAAAGGTTTTCGCTTTGTCATTATGGGGTGTAGATTGATGACAAAAAGTATATTTAGTCAATTATAAATTAGTTCTATTACACAACAAAATGTGGAGAAAGTGAAGGGATCTGAATACTTTTTGCACTGTATACCGTAAATGAATTGTCCACCGAAATCACACTTGGGGTTACGTATTTGTTTGATGTAAACATTGGTAGTACCGAGAGAGAAGATTGCTATGTATTTTAGTATAAGGTGTGCCATCTGTACAGCTGTACTGTGCTCTCTCTCTCTCTCTCTCTCTCTCTCTGTCTCTCTCTCTGTCTCTCTCTCTGTCTCTCTCTCTGTCTCTCTCTCGCTCTCTCTCTCAAAATAGACCAACACCTCATCGCTTGTGAATTGTTATGAAAGGGAAATGAACTGCATCTCTAGTTATGTATTCAAGTATTATAGCAGTCGACAAATTCAGTTGCTTTTGCAATCAAACCACATCCTATAACAGTTTGTGTCACAAATCATTTGTACTTATCAAACAGTTTCACACCTTGTTGAATAGAGTTGATGATAGTCCAAAATACATTTACCTATTCAATATAACTACTAACATTTAGCTGTTAGGCAATATTTTGCACATGGAAATGAGAAAGTGGCCTGCGATACTCCTCTCTTCAGATCTGATTTATCTTTGTGTGGATTTAGCCCACAGGTCTGTATGCAATTGTTAGTCGGTTTGGCTGAGACTGCTGCTTAATTTGGGTTAGCACCTCAATGGCGTTAATAGATCAGGCTCTTATCCGAATCACCAACATAGTATTTTGTATGCTAACAGACAGTGCAGTTTGTGATGACAACAGGTTATGTCACTTTTAGACTCCTTATGCTCTGATGATCCCAAATGTCCTGCACTGGTTTCTACAGAGGGAACGATGTTTATGTTCTGTCTGTCGGTCAGTCGAAGAAGTAATAAATAGAGTGTCCATGCTTGGCTGTCACATCCAAGCAAGGTCCCTGATTAGTACAGTGCTACTCACAGTCAGACCTGGCTGAGATAAACGCCATTGCAGTAATTGATGTAGCAACACACGCACATACACATACAGTCAACACAGATCCTGAGATTCTTTGTTTAACTCAACAGCTCCACTGCAATGGGATGGCAAGGATGGGTACTGCACCTTGTTATTTTTACTGCTGGAGACACACTAGCATTGGTCCTGCTGCTCCAGTCCAGAGTTATTCCCCAGCAGCAGGTTACTGTGCAAACCATGTCTCTCACCCCTGGCTGAGAGCCCTGCCCACTGCCCTTGTGGGAACTCTGTGTGTGCAGCAGTGTGGAAGGAATTTCTTTCCACACAGACAAAAATGTCTCTTGCCCTGGCACACCAGTTCAAATGAGACACGTCTCACCTCCTATTTCTTCCTTTTCTTCAGGCCTGTGTCCTGTTTGCTGACCTCATGGTGTAACCAGGTATAAAGATGAGCATAAGCAGTGATGAGGTCAACTTCCTGGTGTACAGATACCTACAGGAGTCAGGTAGGCTAATCTAATGCTTCAAGCACACCTCCATTTAGGGATGGATACTGTCTTGTGTAGGTTATACAACTATGTGTATGTTGAAGTACCATCTATAAAGGCATTTTGATGCAAAAAATGAAAAACGTTTGTCCGAAAAATTATACTTTATTGGCAGTTTTGTTGGATTACTTGTTGAATTTGCTGGATTACTAAAACAATCAGAAGGGAGAAAGGCCATTACAACATTATTTATTTGTAAACCAGGGCTCTGTGATGTTTAGATTTACACATCGTCCCATCGACAATTGTATGCTTCAATTATAATAATCCACAAACTATAGATATTGATCGATCCTAACAATTTTATAGTTTACTCTAGCTGTGGGCACAATTGTCTCTGTATAATTAATAATCAGATTCCTAATTTTGATTAGTTAGGTGGAGATGGAATTATTATTGCCTAAAACAAAGCAGAGTTCCTTTAGAACTGGATCTGATACTCTGCTGCCATCAGAGAATTGTAATACTACTTGTTCTTTTGTTGCCAATATAATAAGATAGCGGTTATATAAGCTTAACTTTGAACTTAGCATCATACAAATGCTCACATATTCTTATCATTTGCATTATCTTGTTCTTTTTGGCTTTCATTATACATGCATTATCTGCTTGTAAACATTATTAAAATAGTTGTTTGTGAGTGACCAACACATTTTGTTCCTTCCCCTACTTACTGAAAGCACTTCTGAAGTCAGGATCTTATGCTGTTGCACACAATTATTAAGCATTTATTTTAGTTGTTGCTTCTTACCCAAACAATATTACTTGGCAAACAGATACTTTCTTAAATGGAACTCAATTAGGCCCAGAGACTAATTGGATGATTGATTGTAAAAGAGAGGAATACAGTACACGATGCACAGTTTTACATTTTGCAGTGCTTGCTGGGCTCAGCCCTTTCTACAATCAGCATTGTTCTCTTGCATTAGCAAATAATCTCAAACTACAAATGTGTCCAACATTTAAGTAATAGGCAACTGTAACATCCAATACTCTAAAAAAGAAAATATGAGTATATATATTATATCACTGCAACCATAAATAGATTACATCCAGATGGAATACCATATTTTCCTCTTATTATGTTCTGCAGCAATATTAGAGAGCTTGTTTTCTGAGAACAACATAGAGCTATTTGAATTGTACCTTTCCAGAGGTTACCGAGACAAGGCTGGTCTGTTTAACACGCTGCCTTCCATCATGCACCCCTCAACAGGGTTTTCCCACTCAGCCTTCACGTTTGGCATAGAGAGCCACATCAGCCAGTCGAACATCAATGGAGCCCTGGTGCCCCCTGCTGCTCTCATCTCAATCATCCAGAAGGGCCTGCAGTACGTGGAGGCCGAAGTTAGCATTAATGAGGTGAGCCCGTCCCTCGTCACTCACACAGTTCCTTACTGGTGCAACGTCTAATCATGTCAGTCCAATATCATGACCTGGTTGTAAAGCCCGCTGTGGCTTACAGCTCCAGGATTCATTTAGCAGTTTGAGACTATGCGATTTGGGTCTAACCAGCTTGCCATGTGTCTCCAGGATGGCACGCTGTTTGACGGGCGGCCGATCGAGTCTCTGTCGCTCATCGACGCGGTGATGCCGGACGTGGTGCAGACACGACAGCAGGCCTACAGAGACAAATTGGCCCAGCAACAGGCGGCCCAGGCACCCCCAGCTGCTGCGGCCAGTATGGCGGCCAATACCAAGAACGGCGAGAACACAGCCAATGGCGAGGAGAACGGAGCACACACGTTAGCTAGTGAGTCTCAGTCCAGAAGCACTTTTTTCCAAACCATGACCGAGAGATAACTACGACACTGAGGATGTTATGTAGACTTCCCTGAGGATGTCATGTAGACTGCTCAGAGGATATAATGTAGACGGCCCCGCGTATGCAATGTAGACTGCCCTGAGGTCTCTGTGTCAATGCTCGATCATGTTTTGTCATTTAGATGCTGGACATGCTGATGATGTGCTCTCTGTGTGCCGTACAGACAACCATGACATGATGGAGGTGGACGGTGACGTGGAGATCCCCCAAAACAAAGCCATGGTGCTCCGAGGCCATGAGTCCGAGGTGTTTATCTGCGCCTGGAACCCTGTCTCCGACCTGCTCGCCTCTGGGTCAGTGTCTGTTTCTTACTGTAGACAAGATTCATTTACAGGCAACACAGAACTGAGATATCCGTCGGCTTTCTTCAGTCACTTCCAAAGGTTTATGCATTAAGCCCAATATTAATGGGATACAAAATGCAAGTAACCCTTCAGAAAATCCTAGCTGAACATTATGAGTTCCCTAGTCAATTAATCCTGATCCTAGCTGAGCATTATGAGTTCCCTGGTCAATTAATCCTGATCCTAGCTGAGCATTATGAGTTCCCTGATCAATTAGTCCTGATCCTAGCTGAGCATTATGAGTTCCCTAGTCAATTAGTCCTGATCCTAGCTGAGCATTATGAGTTCCCTAGTCAATTAGTCCTGATCCTAGCTGAGCATTATGAGTTCCCTAGTCAATTAGTCCTGATCCAAGCTGAGCATTATGAGTTCCCTAGTCAATTAGTCCTGATCCTAGCTGAGCATTATGAGTTCCCTGGTCAATTAGTCCTGATCCTAGCTGAGCATTAGGAGTTCCCTGGTCAATTAGTCCTGATCCTAGCTGAGCATTATGAGTTCCCTAGTCAATTAGTCCTGATTTTGTAGTAATGTTCCAATCAGGACTAGATGGATGAACCCAGGCCACGATGACTGATTGAATTCAAGTTTTTGTGTTACTGTACTTTGTCAGGCTGTGTTGACCGTTTCTTCGCTTCCTGGCGTAGGTCTGGGGACTCGACGGCACGGATCTGGAACCTAAGTGAGAACAACACCAGCAGCTCCACCCAGCTGGTCCTGAGGCACTGCATACGGGAGGGAGGCCAGGACGTCCCCAGCAACAAAGACGTCACCTCACTGGACTGGAATGTGAGTCAAGGGTCTACACATCTACACAACCCCAACAATCAGCTGGGGTTTTATTGTTTCAAGAGGCTAGAAGAAACCTTGTTGGGAACTCATTTTTTGGTTTACTATTTTAGGTACTTCTTGTCTCCACAACAGGGTCACCCACACAATCATAACATAGACCACCTGATCTGCACAGATTTCCCAACTCACAAATTGCATAACTTTGCATTTACTTTAACTTTTCCCACTCTCAAAGGTGCTAATCAGAGCCACCTATTTTGAGGTGCAATGGCATTTAGTTTCTGTACGTTTGTTCTACTGGCATTGTAACACAATGGCATTTAGTTTCTGTACGTTTGTTCTACTGGCAGTGTAGCATTTTATTAAGGACTTTGCTGTTGTGCTGAACAGTTTGTATTCATTCCATACATACTATATCTACATGCTGTATCTGTTCTCCCTGACAGAGTGAGGGTACTTTACTAGCAACCGGCTCATACGATGGGTTTGCCAGGATATGGACAAAGGATGGTGAGTAGCAGCCAATTTTTACATGCTTCTAAACATGTTGTCACTTCCTGAAACTTACCCTTTCTAATATATATGCTTTACCTATTTTTTTTAACACCCTAGGTAATCTTGCCAGTACCCTGGGTCAACACAAAGGTCCCATTTTTGCTTTGAAATGGAACAAGAAAGGAAACTTCATTCTTAGTGCCGGAGTAGATAAGGCAAGATACCGACAAGCCTTTTATTTTCTTATCAGCTCAAGACTTGAAATGCCAGACTGATTCATTTACCCCTTTGGGTATACATGACAAAAGTTTTTACTTGATTTATTTCACTAGGTAAGCTGATGGATAAGCAATTCACATTTACAATGATGACCCGGCCAAAGAACATAACAGTTGCATGACAAAACCCTCCAGTTATAAGAAACGTTTTTCTCTGGTGTTTTTGAGTAATTTTTCTGTGTTTCCCATTCTAGACTACAATCATATGGGATGCTCACACAGGAGAAGCCAAACAACAGTTCCCGTTCCATTCAGGTGCAAAATGCTACTCAAATAGCTTTTTTCCAGACCCTCCATTAACCTGTAATAGACACAAGCTTACACGATCAGACACAGTAAGGTTACATTTGTGCCGACTCAATCCTTGTCTCCACCAAGCGCGGAAAATAAAGATATTGAGATCTGCCCACCATGTAAATAATATGTTGTTGCCCCTTCCTCTTGTTTTTGACGCAACAGCGCCTGCTCTGGATGTGGACTGGCAGAGCAACAACACGTTCGCTTCCTGCAGCACAGATATGTGCATCCACGTGTGTAAGCTGGGCCAGGACAGGCCCATAAAGACTTTCCAAGGACACACGGTAAGCTGCCATTACCCCATAGGTCTTGCACTGCTCCAAGACCCATTAAAAGATGGACCAGACTGTGGGCTTTGTGTCCAGGGTCAGAGCCTCTCTCTGTCTGTGCTGATAACTCCCTTCTCTCTAGAATGAAGTAAATGCAATCAAATGGGATCCGACCGGTAACCTGCTGGCCTCGTGCTCAGACGACATGACGCTGAAGGTAAGACGCTAACGGTGACAAACTGTCCTGCTGAACGCAGCAATCATGCACCTCAGTGCTGTCGATTCATTGTCCTTTCAGAAATGAGAAGTGGACGTGCATGCGCACCAAATGTTGTGCTCTGGATTACGTACGAGGAATTACAAATAATTAATATGTTGTATATATCACTCTATCATTTTTCTTAGTTACAAATGTGATGAATACCACTCGACAAAATTGTCGACCTGAAAAATAAACCCAAGTATAAAAACCAACCAAACCTTCTATTCTATCTGAACATTCAGCTTTTTTGTGTGATCATCACCACTTTTAAATATGCTGTCATTTGACTATGCTAGATCTGGAGTATGAAACAAGACACGTGCGTTCATGACCTGCAAGCTCATAGTAAAGAGATCTACACCATCAAATGGAGCCCCACAGGTCCAGGAACCAACAACCCAAATGCCAATCTCATGCTTGCCAGGTACTGAACCACCTTGCTGCCCTGGGGGGGTTGTGACCTGACAGCGATGTGGAACAGTACTTTGGGTTTAAACTTTGTAGACCTGTGTTCAGCCTTTGCTGTTTATGTTAGAATGCAGATGGTAGAAAACTAATTTAACAGTGTGTATTGTTTTAGTAGCCCCCTCTGTCTTATAAGGATAATTGATGTTTACTGGCCTGGGGAAGTGGAGTCATGTTTCTCCTGGCAGTAAACCACTTCCAGATTCCTTTAGTTTTATCTTTTCCTATAAAGACGTGGGTGCTACAGGCCTTCTGGGAAGTAGTTCTTGCCAACCAATTCCAGTTGGATGGGAATCACTTTTTTTATCCAGACTTCTCTCAGTCTGTGGTAATTTCGACGACAGCAATATTTCTGACTGTATGGCCCTGTTAGGGGGTAATGAACTGATTATTGTAATGTTTCTGGGCTGTTCACATTGTCTTTGAGCCTCAAACCAAAACTTTTCACCTGACTTGCTCCAGTTTGCATCTTGCTGGATCCCGTTTTTCTGTTTGAAATGAACCGTGACAAAGAGCTAAGTACTTGCTTCAGGCAGGAGGCAGATAGATGACTGTGTGCCCCACCCAACAGCGCATCCTTCGATTCGACAGTGCGGCTGTGGGACGTGGACAGAGGCATCTGTATCCATACTCTTACCAAACATCAGGAGCCCGTCTACAGTGTGGCCTTCAGTCCAGATGGCAGGCACCTGGCCAGTGGCTCCTTCGACAAGTGTGTCCACATCTGGAACACCCAGGTACAGTGTGACAACATCCCACCTTGTGATATGAATGCATTTTTTTTAAAGAGAATACAAATATAAAGAAAAAACAATCTCTTTTGTGGATCCATGTTTTATTTCCATCTATGTTCTATTTGTTATTTTTTTGTTAACTTGCTAATAAAACCAACATTCCACACTGTCCTCCTTCTGCCCAGACTGGTGCTTTAGTCCATAGCTACAGAGGGACAGGGGGAATCTTTGAAGTTTGCTGGAATGCAGCAGGGGATAAAGTTGGCGCAAGTGCATCGGATGGCTCTGTGAGTAATACATTTGTTAAGAGCATTTTCATTTATTCACTCTGTTATAGCAAAAGCAACTTCATCTCCAGAAGCCCAAACAGTATTTTGGGGGGGTTTTGCCGGGCAGATATTTGCACTTATCTGGCATTGTACATCCGAATCGGTTTCCAGATGTGTATAGCCACCAGAGTCCCCTACTGATATCCTAGTTTTCCCATTGTTTCTGCCACCATTAACTTTCTACTTCATTGTCTAGGTTTGTCACTCCAATCTGTAGATCATAACAACACTAAAAATACTTTTGTTTTTTAGGTTTGTGTATTAGATCTGCGGAAATAGCGCTGCTTGTTGGAAGCCATGGACCGACAATGAATGTGTACATAGCCAAAATGACTGTCCCTGCCCCCATGTACTGCTAGTCCCTCTGAACCATGGCCGGCCACTACAGACCAGATACAAGCACCCCAACACAGCAGATTCAGGAGCAAGGACGTGCTCTGTGCAGCGAGTCCTAACAGACAATAAAGGGACACGTACAAAAAAAGAAAAAAACAGATCCATATATGTACCAAAATGTGGAAGCTATTTTGCTTTTTTGATCTTAAAACCATGCTCTTCAAGACAAAAAAAAGACAAAAAAAGAAAAGATTTTTAACTTTGTTGGTAGTTCAGTCTCTGTGTGCAAACATATCGGCTTTCCCATTCTGCAGCAGGCAGTTAGTTTTTTTTTATAATTGTTTTTATTATTTCACCATTTAATATTTTTTGGGGGGGTCACAGCTGCATGAAGTGGAGGAGTCCTCTTTTTTATACACACTCACAACAGTTCTTTCAAAAAAAAAATGTCTTTGGTAGTGTACGCTTTGTGGTTCAAAACAAAAAGAGGACTTGAAGAAAAATGTTTTATTTTTCCGTTCTTAATTGTAGTTCTACTGTTGACATCAGTTTTACTGTTGCAGTTTTGATGCAGTTTTTAGTTTGTATTTCCCTCTATGGGAGACTTCTATTCTCCTGACCTTAATATGATAACATATTAACATGGCACACGTGAAAGAAGAGGGATTGTACATCTGGATGCTTGAAAACCTTTTTTATGGCTTGTTTGTGCACTATCAATGGAGCTAGAGTAACTATCCATGATTCCCCCTGGACGAAGGTGTACTGCTGTAGCTATCATGTGGAAATAACCAGTATTGGATCGGTTAAAGAGAAGCGGAAGAGTCAGTCCCCGATGACTGTTCCCCCCCTCCAGTGTGAATGATTGGAACTGTGATGTCCACTGGACCGTTTGTTACAAAGCTACCATTGGGCAAACTGAGGCCCCTTTTATAACATCCTCAACCATAAAAAAGGGAAGACTTGCTTCAAGATCTGTATTCTTCTAAAATGTAGTCTCAAGTGTGTTTCTCTCACTGATGTTTTACAGATACATTTCATATTGCGGATTTACTGAGTCTTGTGTCACAACGTAACCTCCAAAACTTTACTGGTCTTTACCTTTTCACATTTTAAACACTTTGATTAGGCTTCTGAACTCCAGTTAGCTATTGACGGTGATCACAAACAGCCATTGGTGAGGAAACATAGAATCTTAAAGCAAGTCTGGGTGTTGGGCTCCAAATCAAAAACTTGGAATCACATGGATTATCACACACCATATAAATACACATTATTTTTGTGCCGCTCATTATTAAGAGAAGTCTCACAACAGTAATGAATGGACAGTTCATGTTTTAATTTGGGACAAATTACTTAAATTTTCTAGATGTCCTAAATGAAGTGTTTTCTAGATGTCCTAAATGAAGTGTATTTACAGAAAAAGAAAGACGTTCAGATTTTTACAGATGGCGGAAAGAGATTTTGGCTCAATGGAAATGTAAGGATTCAGCATCAGCGCCCATGACCAGGATTCCTTGTCCCTGTTATTTAAGCCTTATTTCTTAGTCATTTTTTAAAGGATATTGTCACTGGGATGCTTGCCCACACAAAGCCTCCTGGTTGAGAAAAGCACTTTCAATGGAAACATTGAGGATGTTTTAGTATTACAATAGGTTTAATTTGGGCCTGTGCTACTGGCCCATAAATGTACATTTTATACAGAGTGTAGTCCTTTTAAATCTGTATTAACTGTCTACTCTAAGTAGATTACAAACCATCTGGACACTATTTATTATACGGTCTATGACATTGGAAGGGTATTTGAGGTTTTCTTTTATGATAAATCCACTGTCCTAGTGTCTGCTTTGCCCTTCATTTTCACTACCTGAATTCTAATCATATTCTTATGATGTGTATGTCCCCTGGACATTTTGTACTCTTTTAAAACTTTTGTAATTCATATTTCTTTGTAGCCTAAATAATTCAATTGATGATTATTGGAGATAATCGTGTACAGTACGTTCCAGTTTAAGGATTTTTTTGGTTCCACATGCATTGAGTACCCATACCCCACCCTTTGTTTTTCAAGTCAAATTTTGTTTTTTGTTTTTGCAGATTCTCCTTGCATTGCATTGATCTGTTGTAATTTGAACCAGATCTGAAAAAAAGTCCAGAATAAAATATATTTTGATATTAATAGATCTTTTTATCTATTGCATTTTCCTTGTATTGTCTATTGATTCTAAATATATATTTTTTTGTAAAATATTCGTACATAGATGTTAAGGCAATCTTTGTTAGGGAAGAAGCTCTATGATACTACTGCTAGGAGATCCTAGATAAGCGGTAGTCTGATAATAAAAGACACAGGCAGTTTAGGTGATGCGACAGTCTGTAAATTGGATGTAAAAATGACAGTATATTTCATGTTTATGCTGTTACTCCACAAGCTGTAAAAAACAACATGAATTACATTAAATGGTTGGCCATGAGACATCCCTGATGCTATTAACATTCAAGAGTAACGTGCATACATAGATGTACAGATGAACAAATCAGCTTTGTAATTTCAAATCCCTCAGCTAACCTCCATCCTTCCAAGCAGAGAAATCAGTGAGGATAGGTTGGGAAGAGTGCTGTAAATTGTGCTCCGCTATCTCCATGATGCTCCGGATGACATCGTATGCCACAGCGAACAGGAAGTAAATGGGCAGGATCCAGTAAAGCCGGAATACCAGTTGGCCCACAGGCAGAGGCACTGTCAGGTGTCTGGGAACAGAGGACAAGAAAGCGTTGGAACCTGCAGTTACTGCTTTGCTGTACTGCTAAGTAAATAGTAGACCACTCACTGAAACCGTTCGGATCTGGAAGCTCGAATCATCAGAAAAAAGAACAACCCAACCTCCGTGTTCAAGGAGAATGACACCACTTTGTCCAACATCACCACAAAACCCTAAGTGCACACAAATGTAGCTTGCGGTATTATGTTCCTACGTAACGCAATAACTGGTTGGATACCTGATTATATCATAGCTGCTTAATGGTTTGAAATTGTCGTGGAGCACAAATTCAATGAAGATGTGAACAGATTTGTGTTTTTGCAGTAGTCTTCAACCACTATGACAAATAGATAAAGAATTAGGCACTTACTCTTGGATCACAGGACGAGACAATAAAAATGATTCCGAAGGCAAGAAGAGACATAAGCCCACTGGCAATGCTGTCAAGGAGAAAAGACAAAACGGACTGTTTGGTTAATACCATGAAATAAACTTAATTAGTCAATGTAAGCATCCTGAATGCATCAGAACCTTTTCTATTACAGGGCAGAGAAATATTTTCTTTTTATGGGAGTGGTAATGGTCAGAGAGTGAGAAAGCAAATGGCCTGTGAAATCATCTTGTGATGGGTGGAATTCAAAACGAGACACAGAAGTAGGACTGTATACCTTCTTGAACTGCATCTGTGGAAGCTCTGTGGTAATGTCCTCTCCCAGACCTTCGACATCCATTCCAACTTGCCGTTGCATTGTGAGTTTACGAGGCCATCAACTGAAACAAAACAACCAATAACGGAACATCACAAAGCTCTGGTTTTATGTAATTGAAGAGGTTGATTTTAAAACAAGATGAATCATTTCACAAGACACCATTTCACTTTTAATTTCTGTCTGTGAATAATGAATAATGGCTGTTAAAGACACATTTGTAAATTCTACTTGGAAAAAAAATATTATTTAAGTCATAATTTAACTGTAAAACATACCAGTACCTATTGATTGTTTGAAAGATTGTTTGTCCCTCTATAATTTTGTTATCTTGTAATATATTTCAAATTCATGTCTTCCTCTAGCTCTGTATTCAGAGCTCCAAAACATTTACAAAAGAATAAAAAGTAGCATGTATACACATATGCATTAATCTATATTTTAATAACCAGGTTACATGATCCTTTGAATGACATATACAGTTAACTAGCTTGGATATCATTTATTAAGTTATATATTGAATAACTGGCATGGGTTTGCATGTATTTAACCCATACTATGAAAACTGCATCCCAGCCGCATTGGAATGTTGCCATGTGTTGGGAACAGCAGTGATTGAGTGGTTTTGAGAGGAAACATACTTGTGTGCTTCATAGCAGAGCCCATCACGAGAAAGGACACCGTTATACTGACAGCAATAAAAATCTGGATCAGCTCCGCTACCCACGAGAAGTGGTGATACTTCAGACTGATTATCTGTAGAGTGACATCATGTCGTGGTTAGTGGTCTCTAACGCATAGGTCATCTCAAATCATCAATTCAAAAAGGCAGATTAGCAGATGATGGACATTGACACAAAGTAAATTAAAATATGAACTGTGTTCATTAGACTGTGTATCGATAATAAATGAGTTTGCCTTCTCGAATGGAGTCTAGTTCAGCATTTGAATATGTAATTGGCAGACTATGATAATTTTTTTTGGGACCTGGCATGTGATGTACACATTTGTTGTTCAGTAACAGTTATTCAATGATCCACAACATGTTGATAACACCACCAGTACTCTGGGTAATTATTCTACTGGTATTGAAATCCAACCCAAGCTAATCCATTGGATTTCCATATTGCATAATTTACTCTAGACAATAGAGAGAGATGGATGAGGCAAGGATTCTGTTTACTCAACCCTGTGCATGAAACTTTATATTACCAGTATAATTTGTTCTCATGCATATATGCATATGCATTCAGAAGTTATTTTATGAAAAAACATGCAATCATTAACAGGCACCACAAGATGGCACTAAAGATCTTCATGAAGAGAGCTACAGTACTGTGCCAATGATACTATATTAAATAATAATCTGTATGTTCACTAATACCAAAATTACATGTTTATTCCAGAGACAATATACTCCCCTAATCCAAAAGGCAAAGTGGTTCTATAATATGGACTTCAAACACTACATATTCAATTTGAGCAGGCTAGACATTTACAAAATGTGAGCAGGCTAGATTCTAATTCTCCTAAATCTTCTACATCGTAGTAGTCTCTGGACTCAGGTAGAATTAGGTCATACTCAAATGTCTGCTCTGAGGGCTACAGACCACAAGGTGCCATTCTTCCTACATTATTACTCTACGATGATTTTTAAAAGGCCACAGTTCACTCAAGGGACACATCGTGTTATGACATTACAGGAACAGCACCAAGCTTTACAGCATCCCTTCCAGGCATGGAGCAGACAAAGACATCGAGCTGTTCAAAGAAAGGGTGTTCTTCTAAAACATTTAAAACAGTATTAATAATGGTCACTTACAATGGTGGATCCTGTACTTCAGTATGTACAGGTGCTGGTCACAGAATTAGAATATCATCAAAAAGTTGATTTATTTCAGTAATTCCATTCAAAAAGTGAAACTTGCATAAAGTATACAGTCATTCCACACAGACTGATATATTTCAAGTGTTCATTAATTTTGATGATTATAATTAACTACTAATGAAAACCCCAAAATCAGTATCTCAGAAAATTTGAATAATATGAAAAGGTTCAATACTGAAGACACCTGGTGCCACACTTTAATCAGCTAATTAACTCAAAACACCTGCAAAGGCCTTTAAATGGTCTCTCAGTCTAGTTCTGTAGGCTACACAATCATGGAAAAGACTGCTGACTTGACAGTTGTCCAAAAGACGACCATACACACCTTGCACAAGGAGGGCAAGACACAAAAGCTCATTGCTAAAGATGCCGGCTGTTCACAGAGCTGTGTCCAAGCACATTAATTGAGAGGCGAAGGGAAGGATAAGATTTGGTAGAAAAAAAGTGTACAAGCAATAGGGATAACCGCACCCTGGAGAGAATTGTGAAACAAAAGCCATTCAAAAATGTGGGGGAGATTCAAAAAGAGTGGACTGCAGCTGGAGTCAGTGCTTCAAGAACCACCACGCACAGACACAGCATCAGAAGCGTCTCGTCTGGGCTAAAGACAAAAAGGACTGGACTGCTGCTGAGTGGTCCAAAGTTGTGTTCTCTGATGAAAGTACATTTTGCATTTCCTTTGGAAATCAAGGTCCCAGAGTCTGGAGGAAGAGAGGAGAGGCACAGAATCCACATTGTCCAGTGTAAAGTTTCCACAGTCAGTGATGATTTGGGGTGCCATTTCATCTGCTGGCGTTGGTCCACTGTGTTTTCTGAGGTCCAAGGTCAACACAGCCGTCTACCAGGAAGTTTTAGACCAACTTGCTGACCAACTTAATGGAGATGCAGATTTCTTTTTCCAACAGGACTTGGCACCTGCACACAGTGCCAAAGCTACCAGTACCTGGTTTAAGGACCACGGTATATCTGTTCTTAATTGGCCAGCAAATTCACCTGACCTTAACCTTATAGAAAATCTATGGGGTATTGTGAAGAGGAAGATGCGATACACCAGACACAACAATGCAGAAGAGCTGAAGGAAACTATCAGAGCAACCTGGGCTCTCATAACACCTGAGCAGTGCCACAGACGGATCCACTCCATCCCACGCCACATTGCTGCAGTAATTCAGGCAAACGGGGCCCCAACTAAGTATTGAGTGCTGTACATGCTCATACATTTTATGTTCATACTTTTCAGTTGGCCAACATTTCTAAAAATCCTTTTTTTGTATTGGTCTTAATTAATATTCTAATTTTCTGAAATACAGATTTTTCATTAGTTATCAGTTATAATCATCAAAATTAAAAGGAATGAACACTTGAAATATATCAGTCTGTGTGGAATGACTGTATACATTATGCAAGTTTCACTTTTTGAATGCAATTACTGAAATAAATCAACTTTTTGATGATATTCTAATTACATAACCAGCACCTGTAGAGTAGTAGTTGAAATGTTATCATATTTGAGGAGGTGATTTTTTTGGGGCAATATCTCATGGATCATTAAATCTTAGCTTTCTTGACTCTAACGATGCTTGACAGAATCGCAACCTCACAAACAGTAACACAAATGGATTCAAACCATCATGGACAGAGACTTTAGACAAGCTGAATAAACTGTTGCATGGCATATCGTTATATTTGACCCTGTTAGAATGGATATAATGCATTTTTAGCAGCATTGAAAGCGGCTTTCTCCAAAACAAAGGTGAACTGAATGGAGTGGAGTGCCAAAACTCCACAGAGAGAAGACTGAACGCCTCGCTGCCCCTAAATTAGATCACACATTTTCTTGCTCACGGCGGTGTATCACTGCATGCCCCTGAGCCACATTGCTGGTCAGATTATTGTTCCAGGCTATGTCCAGGCTTTCTTTTGCCACACCTGAAGCTTTTATACCTAGGACATAAAAAATATGCAGTTTTGGGCAGAAGAAAAACTGATCCTACGAAACAATTCCAAATCCGGTGTCCGTGAAACAAAGGATTCACAAAGAAGAAACATTATCAGGAAGAAACACCGGACGTCAGTCCGTCCAATTACTGTTACTGAACACAATGCCTCTTCCTGATTTGATTCTTCTGCTCATTGGGCTTAAATGACGCTCTGCATTACATAAATAAAATATAAAACAGATTTTATGAAATAATTTATTTCTAGGCAGAGCTCTTCCTTTGTCCACTGTCTGCGTTCTTTTGCTCACACAATCTTTTCTTTTTATTGGCCAGTCTGAGATACAGTATGGCTTTTTCTTTGCAACTCTGCTAGTTATACTATTTAATGTACTGCCAGTTGAGGACCTGTGAGTCATCTGTTTCTCAAACTAAACACTAATGTGTTTGTCCTCTTGCTCAGATGTGCACCGGGGCCTCCCACTCCTCCTTCTATTCTTGTTGGAGCCAGTTTGTGTTGTTCTGAGATGAGAGTAGTAAACACTCATGAAATCTTCAGTCTCTCGCATGGAATGGTCTTTATTTCTCAACAAGAATAGATTCAGAAGAAAGTTCTTTGTTACTGGCCATTTTGAGCCTGTAATCAAATCCACAATTGCTGATGATTCAGATCCTCAACTACTCTAATAAAGGCTGTTTTTTTTGCTTCTTTAATCAGAACAAAAGCTTTCAGCTGTGCTAACATAATTGCAAAACGGTTTTCTAATGATCACATAGCCTTATTAAATGATAAACTTAGATTAGCAAACACAATTGGAACACGGGACTGATGGTTGCTGATAATGGCTCTCTATACACCTATGTAGATATTCCATTGAAAATCAGCTGTTTGCCATTACAATTGTCATTTACAACATTAACAATGTCTGCTCTGTATTTCTGATCAATTTGCTGTCATTTTAATGGACTAAAGAATTTGCTTTTCTTTAAAAAACAAGGACATTTCTAAGTGATCGCAAACTTTTGAATGGTAGTGTATACAAGTTAAGAAATATGTTTTTCATATTTCTTTTGATTGCATACTAATTAACCATATATAATGATTGGACATTTAAATTATTTCATAAGATCTTTTGTCTATGTTATTCATGTTAAGCAGGGCATAATTGAAGCCCAATCAGCGGAAGATTAAAGCAAAACCATTAAGGAAATAAAAAAATACTCAAATCAATCAAATGCATTGTTCAGTAACAGTGATCCAGAGGACACAGTTGAAAGAAAGTGAACATAAAAAATAGGTAAGTGAAATATCTTGAGCTTTGTTTTAAATTTGAATAGATTTGTTTGAACTGTCTGTATACATTACCAAGAATGAACGACATATCGGTAGTTGGATAAGAAGAATATAGAAATATAATTAAATACGTATGTATGTACTGAATAATGACAGCCTGAGTTCTTTTAAGAAATATAGCAACTACGGACACAAATAAAAGGGTTGTTTTTCAATGGGTGGAGACTTTAATTGCATACGAAATAATAAGCTTGACCGACTTTCTGCTGGACACAGTCTACAATTTAAAAAATCCAAAGCTTTGGCTGCCATGATGAAGCAACTGGGGCTTATTGATTCTTGACATTTTAAGCATCCCAGAATGAAGGGCTTTCATTTATTCTCAGTGGGACACAGCAACTACGCCAGAATAGACTCCTTTTGTATACCCAAACAGGATACAGATAAAGTAGAGGAAAGTAGTACTGGACCCATAAATACTGTATATTAGACCATGGATTAGTATTTAAAGATAAATCTAGGAACAGAGAAGCACTTTAAGTACTGCAAGCTAAATGTCTGTATATTGACAGACCCCTTTTGCAAAATGGGAGATACAATAAGATCTGAAAGATTACTTTAAAACAGTACAAATTATAAAAAATATAACATCACCAAACACGTTCCAGGAAGGAGAAATTTTTGAAAATTGCTGCTTTGTCATCCAATTTAAAGAAGCAGCTTACTGAAAAATTTAGGATTTGGAGGGTAGTTAGAAGAGATTTGAATGGGAACATTCACAAGGAAATGAACAACTTACTGTCTCTATTACCAATTTCATATCATTGAATTGTTGCCCCATTCGCTTCAAAAGATAAACTTTTCCTCTATATTTTGTCTACTATTGTTCCAGCTAAGATAACACAAAGCTAACAAAGTAGACCCTGAAATAATTCAACCCTTTTTAATAACTCAGAAGCTTATACCAATACCTCTATGACTCATTGACTCATATGACAAGATAATAAACAAGTTAGAGAAAAACAAGAAAACATTTTGATCATCCAAATTAAATGTAAAAAAATATCAGGATGGGGCCAAAATGACACAGCCAGTTACAAAATTTGAGACAAAAAAACGCATCAAAAAATATATGAACAGGGATAGATGGTTATGCAGTTGTACTCTATTAGACATTCATTGAGGATATTACTACAGTTGCGTGCAGAGTATATAACTATAAGGGAGACTGACACAAAACATTTTCAGAGGCAATCATATCATTAATGCACAAGGAGGGTAAAGGTCCTTCCCTGTGTAGCTCATTTAAGCCTATTAGTCTCCTCCCCACGGACCCAAATTGTACAATAATTGCTGAGAGAATTCTGAAACATTTAGTGAAACTGATTAATCCAGATCAGACAGGATTTATACCTGGCAGGCAAATGACTAACCATATTACAAAAGCTTTAAACAGACAGTAATTGGTGAAGCGTTGACAAAATATCAATACTTCTCAGCTTTGAGATGCAGATAACTTTCGATAGGGCAATTGGATACACTTATACACAACACTGCTGAGTATGGGATTCAGACCATCATTTTTTTTACTGGATCAAAGTCCTGAATGTCTACATATATATCCAAGGTTAAATTGATGGGTTTGAAATGGGGTACTAGGCAGGGCAGTCCACTTTTCCCAGATTTGTTCTCTCAAAGAATTGAGCCATTATATTTTGCTATATTTAAGAACTAACTTCCTTATCCACAATTCCAAAACTCTTCCAATGTTTGAAGTACCTTGAGCAAATGTCAGAATTTAAAGTCAATTAATCCAGTGTTCTTCTTCACTGGGTAAAGATGGTGTTAAATTGCTCTTGTCCAGACAAATGTCTAGATGTTTATTTGAACACTCTTTTGTCACAAATGTACTCAACAAACAGGCATATCAGATTCAATTAGTCAATTCATTATGAAGCCTTTGCCATTAATTGACACACTGGGTTTGATGTCAAGGATTGTCCTCATTTCCCATACTTTCCTCATGTCCTATTCACCTTTATAATGTTTTACTTGAAGAATAGGTAAAAAAAATACAACTTGTGGTTTGAATAAAAGAGGGGAGTCTTTGATATTTGAATAGATTCTGTAGAGGAATGTTCTTAGATCCCTTCCAATGTTTAGTCTCATATAATGTTTGAAAAATGTGTTGGTGCCATATGCTCTTAAGGTTAAGCACTAAAAGATATTGAAAACAAGGAGAACAATCATTTTGACCGATATCTTTCAAAATAATTTGAGCAAGTGTTTAACTTTAAAATAAAA